>PPHD01000458.1:0-36613 GCA_002909625.1 Bambusicola thoracicus | reverse complement strand
AGGGGGAGGGGAGAAGCAAAAGCAAAAGAAATGAAGAGGAAAAAGTGATAGAAGACTTTATCACCACAAGCTGATACACAGCCGATCCCCAAACAGCAGCAACCCTGATGAAGCTCCCCTCAGCCTTTATTGCGTGATGTTATGTGGTGTGGGATATCCCTCTTGGTCACTCTGGGTCAGCAGTTCTGGCTGTGCCCCCTCTCAGCTTCTTGCGCACCCCAGCCTACTCACTGGCAGAGCAGTGTGAGAAACAGAAAAGCACCGCTCAGTATCGATTACAACATTAGTGTGCTATCAACACTATTTTCATCACAAATCCAAAACAGAGCACCATATGAGCTACTACAAAGAATATTAACGCTACACCAGCCAAGAAGTAGCACAGCAACAAAAAAACTGTCAAGTCTGAGCGTGCATTCATTCTCTGGCTCCATTATCCACAGTAGGTTGTACTGTCATTAGCTTTCTCCTTGAGAAAGAATGCCAATTTGTTCAAGGTACTTTGGAGATAGCCTCATTTCCTCTACTCATGCTTGGTTTCCTTTAGGAAATTTGGTCACACTGAGCACAATTTGTTACTGCTCGCATCTGTGTTATGCATGACAATAGTACATTGCCTTGTGGCAGCTGCAGCTCTAGAAATTCAAGGCCAGCCTCTCTCTTGCAAATGATATCCTCAGTGACACAGTATAGTCCCAGACACATATCATTCCAGACTACATAATCCATCCAGAAAATCTTATCTTTGGAGCAGAAAGATCAAACGTCTAAACGTCTACCCCCACAATATGGAAATGAAATATAGCATATAGAATAAATAGTATATATTAAACTACATTAAAAACCAGTTGAAACCAGTTCTACATATCAATAATATACTTTTATTTAGTAATAATGTATTGGTTGTACTGACAACATCAAGAAGCATAACCACTTCATCACATAGGTGAGGTTTCTTGGAGCTTTCTAATCTTGAAAGTAGTCCATCTCAACAGTATTATCCAGTACAAAGCCAAAAAGTTACAATAATATAATTTTCAGACAAGTCCACTGCATAGACAATATTCAGTTGTGCTTCTGTAAACCTGTTTGTATCAGGAACGCAAGAGACTTGCACAGTTGCATTTAGAAGCAGCATCCCACTGCAAAACCTACCTATGTTGGCCACATGATAACATTTAATCTTTGGCAGGGCAATCAAATTTCTGCATCTTCTGCTTCAGGTTTCTAGAAATATCTATACCATAATACACAATTACTTCACAATTAATATGGTTGCTACTTCCTTGAGTTAAAGCTTCATGGGTCATGCAGAGAGGTGACCTAGCTGAGGTAACAGGTAACTTGGATTTTCAAAATGTTCTTGTTAATGTCCCTCACAGAAACCTAGATACATTGCCATGGAATAAGGAAATGATCATTTAATAAATTAGTCACTGACTACCATAACAAACAGTGGAAGGTTACCAGTGTGTTGCCCAAAGGACTCATGCTTGAACACGTAATTTGTATATTTATCTGTGTAAAGAGTACGTAGAAAGGTAGTGGTTTACTGATACTGAACTACTTACGTTTACAGAAGTAAAACTTAACAGTAGAAATATCTTGTATAATACTAACCAGGTAATAAAGCAGCAAGTAAATTTCAGAGTCAAATGCAAAATGAAAATACAGTCTGCACTTCTCTAATGGGGTCACAATTAGCTACTACAAGAGAGTGCTGCTGGTTGTCTTTTTGGAGCTAATTACAGGATCACTTTTCTGACCTACTTCATCTACTTCTGCATGAACAATAGTTTGGTGTTCAGTTGTTGACGAAGCAATGAATGGAATGTTGAAAATAAGCTTTTCTTATTTCACAGAACAAAAGAAACAGATCACGGGCAGCTTGAAATGTTGTGGCTGAAGCGTCGTTGCACGTTGTCCTATTTTCTATGCTCTTCCCAAGGCACCCACAACGTGCTACTGGCACAGATTTCATCTAACCTACTACCATCAGTCTTCTCTGCAGAGAAGAGGTTGTTACACCCTCTGAAAGGTGGGCAATGCTCAGTAAAACTTCAGGTGTACAGAAGTATTCTCTGAATGGATGGTTCAAGAACCCTCTATGGTATTTTTGAAACGTTGTGCTAGAGGATCATCATCGTATTGCATAGGAATCTGTATTTCTACCAGGAGAAAGGAAGTAAAGCAGGCTGAAAATGATATATGCTTACCATCAGCAGGTAGACTGTTAGATATCAAACACACTGAAGCAATTGTCTACTGCAGTAATTACCACATGACCTTTCTTATGCTCTGAAATTGCTCTTTACATGATAATTCAAACAAAACGAGTAGGTAAAAGGATCCTACATTATCAGGAATAACTCGTGTTCTCACAGATCAGGAGCAGGCTCTGTAGATTCCTTCAAATGACTCAATTAGCAATCTCTATGACATTCTGAGGAAAATGAGCAACTGCCAAACCAGAAAGGTGGGAGAAAGATTGGTAAGATGATTGTGTAACCTCAGAGCTAATTTTTAGAAATAATAGATGCGACTCTAGGAGAACAGGAGGCATTGCCACTGGACATCCATCCTTCATTACATCATCTGCCATTTTCTTCCTTTTCTCCTTTGTTTTACAATAATACATAGCTATTTTACTTTAAAACCACCTGGATCATATCAGATTAGTACACAACCATTTCATCTGTGGTTTCCCCTTGGAAGACTCAGTGTTTCTACTTATCGCCAACTGTTAAGCCTGCTTTGATTTTCTTCTTTGCAAGTGTTATGTATAAAGACATAATTGGATGAAAGACAACAGAACAAAAATATCCAGGTCAGCTATGGCAAAAACAGTTTTAGTATGTCAGGCCAACTCCACAGTCATCTCAACAAGAAATAATAGCAATGGGTTGGATTGTTATACCGAGATATTATGAGTGACAACACAGTTATACTGAGAGTGTATCTTTGCTTTTACAATCTTATATATGTACACCAAATTTGTGGGCTACAATATAAAGTTATAGATACAAGTAAATTAGCAGTCTGAGGAAAAAAATGTGCTAAAATTTTGGTGTCAAGTTCTCATAGCCTCAGAGGCAACAAATTAAGAAGAATATAGCTTTGGACTATACATAAGGAACTGTTTATCTTTACACATGTTCTAATAAAATAGCCTGCTATTTTCCCCCCAAAAGACTCTCTTGACAAATTGGGGGGAGGCAGAACACTTGCTACGTGAGGAGAGGCTGAGGAAACAAAACTTGTTCAGCCTGGAGAAGAGACGATTCTGGGGGTCCCAGGAGCAGCCTTCCAGCAGCAGTGTGGAGGCTACCAAGACACCAGCCAGGCTCCATCACGCATAGCAGAATAAGACACAGTGGTGTCTTGCAGTAGGACAGGTTCCAACTGCAGGTAAAGCCAAGGGAGAAAGAACACCATTATAATGGTAATTAAGCATTGTAACTGCTTGAACAGAAAGGTGAAGAAATCAGCCTTTGGAAGCTTTCCAGACCAGCTCCAAAGACTGGAGCAGCATAGTCTGAATGTGGAGTTGACTGCACTTTAGATCAGTCACCGGACTAGAGATCTCCTGTGGTTACTTCCACTTAGATTCTAAGGTTACTTCACTAAATTTGACAACCAGCATAAAGAACTAGATTATTTAGATTAAAAAGTATTGATGCGAGAGACAAGATCAAACTTCTGGCTAGCAATCACAAACACTACTATGTTAATCGCTAGCAGTTAGCAAGAAAGAAAAAAAAAAAAAATCAAAAACACCTCTCTCACAGAAGGTAGAAGAGACTCAGATATTACAAAAAAAGCTTAGTTGTTCATACAGTCTTGACTTGACTATCCCGTAGAAAGCACCCTTGTAGTACATTTTGCATACCCACAAGGCATTAATCTCCTCTTCTTCCATAAACATCCTACTGCAGCGCGTAAGAGCTGTTGTGTACTATGCCTAGGCAGCACAATGCGACTGATGGTGTGCCCATCCTTACGACTTTTTTAGATAATACAGATTTTGTCATCTTGAATTGCAATCAAATGTACTATTTGCTTTATAAAAGTATTTTTACATACATTGCAAGATGAAGTGCATTCTGTGTATTTAAGAGATTAACAGATTTTATTGTTTTCTAAAATATATTACAATATAGAGACCCAAGGCAATAATTCCTGACAGATTTAGTAACCATTTTGTGAATAATTATGTTAAGTTTTCCTTGACATACATACATACATCCACTTTCAGAGCTTACACATTTTAATGCATTGAACATTATGACTAAGTATATCTATTCATCTGAAAAGCAAACGATAAAATCCAAAACTACCAACAGTGTTTAATAGTTACCTCAAAATAGATTTGTTAGCTTCATTACAGTGTAGCTTCCTAAAGTAGCATATCTACTCACCTGATAATTGATTTATTTATTTTTTTAAAACACAAATCTGCTGTAATTTACAACCCAGTTTTAAATGTCACAAATGCATACTATTTGGCACTGTTACAGATGACCGAGTTGTAATTGCAAACAAATGTAGTTTTTACAGTGTTCTGCTACAATAATCCATGTAAGGACTAAGGCTAGTTTATATGTTGACCCACAAATTTATCCACATGACAGAATTTGAGTATGTTAGTGTGTGCCCTGTACTTCTGAAAACCTAATCACAGAATATTTTCTCTATAGTACAATCATGAATATGGCAAGAAAGCAGATTTAAATATACCTATAATTTAAACTCTTAAAAGTCTAAATCTTATCCACATCAAAAGGTTTGATAACTAATAGCCATGCTCTTTATATTTTGGAATATCAAATTGTATGTACATATACACAACAGATAGCCTCTTAATAAAAAGCATTTTAGTCTATTTTACAATCTTTGTTCAAAAAAAAAAAATCAGTCTTCACAAATTTGACATTTCAAATCACAAAAAAAGTCATTAGCAGTTAGGAGGATTTTTTTTTCCTGCACACATGTGCCAGAAATAGATAGTATTCTGGGGCTTATGTATGATTTATCTCATTGTTTATAGAGAGCTACTTAAGATCTACAAGGAAAAGTCATTTAAGTGCCCAAACCATATAAACAACATTCATAACAAAATCCCAACCCATGACACCTGGAGATATCTCTGCTACAAATAACCTTCTGTAACAGATAGTTATTACATATAATATCTGTTTTACAACTTTGAGCCATGCTGACAACATTGAAAGATCACTACAACATGGAGAGAGTTTTCATTCAGTCAACTGATGACTAAATCTATGTCATAATTTAAGTATTATATGATCAAGCATACAAAAAGATGCTTACCTACATAGCATTTAAATAAAAAAATACTGCATCTTTCAGACATCGCTAAGAACAAATAGAAAATTAACTAGAATAATCTTAAAAATTCAAGTTGCAAGATACTGAAGGTCACTTAAAATAACCGATTAAACGAAAGTCAGCGTAAGCCACACAGCTCGGGTAGGATGAGGCACAAGCATAGAAAACGCAAAAGTGTTTAAGAGTCACAATAACAGACCATGTGGAAAGAAAAAGCTTAAAAAGTATTTTTCCTATCACTATTCTTTTTCCACCTAACCCCTTTCATTTGCGTTGTGCACAAGTTGTGAAAACCACATGAAATTAGTTCTATGTTCTGTCTTGAAATCACTGCAATTTCAGTATTGAGCTTTCTCTCCTTTTCATGGAAAATATATACACTCTATACATCGTTCAGCTTCCTCTTGGTTTAAATATATACTGTACAGGCCTGCAGAGCTTTTGTAACACTTCCGTATTGACTTTGTCCTTTGTCACTGGATTGGTTCTACATAGTTTGCTGGGTATAAACCAACTTGTCCGTTGTCCAGACGTCCTTTGCACCAACCCTGTTCATCTTCATTCTCCATTTTAGTTAACTCATCCCCTGCAAAAAGAAGCAGCAGTGTTAAAAAAAAACCTGTAAACTTCTAAGTAACAACAACAGAAAGCTAACATGACAATTATCTACACGTCCACTCTTGTTCTCTTGCCCACACCAGCTTCCATCAGAAAGCCTCTCGCCTCCGCTCTTCATGCTTTTCATACTAATATCATTTACTAATTTGCCTATAGGATGAAAGATCTCACAATTTCAGGAAAGCAGTGAGAAAGGAGTTACTTTGAAACAAGAACATTACACTAACAGCACTTCAAAAGGGCACAAATAGCATTTTAAACAAAATTAAAGAATGCCATTTTTTAGCTTATGTATGGTGTTATTTTACTGGAAGATCAAAGGCTCACATAGCTAAAGATAGATGGTGAGGGATCTGGAGCACAAGGCTGATGAGGAGCAGCTGGGGGAGCCGGGACTGTTCAGTCTGGAGAAGAGGGGTAACCTTATCGCTCTCTGTAGCTACTCGAAGGGAGGTTGTAGTCAGGTAGGAGACAGCCTTTTCTCCCATGTAACTAGTGATAGGACTAGAGGAAACGGCCTCAAGTTGTGCCAGGGGAGATTCAGGTTGGACATTAGGAAATACTTCTCTGAGAGAGTGGCCAGGCACTGGAACAGGCTCCCAGGGAGCTGGTGTAGTCACCACCACTGGAGGTGTTCAAGAAACATTTAGACATTGTACTGAGGGACACGGTTTAGTGGGTAATACTGGTGACAGATGGACAGTTGAACTGGATGGTCTCAGAGGTCTTTTTCAACCTTGGTGATTCTATGATATGAATAGTCAAAGATAGTTGTGGATAGTAAAACTACCTCTAAGCAAACAGAATAATCCTACTCTGGGTTATTAATCCTACCTCAACAAAAGGTCAGCACAAATGAAATCATTAGGCTTACTGTCAATATATACTTGTCTTAAGAGCTGGTGAAAGATAAGAACACGTTACAAAATGCCATGGCAGTAGAATTCTCTTAAGTAATTCTTGCTGCTTTCCAGTATTATACTATTAGGTTGTGATGCAGGAGAATTTAAAAGAACCTTATACCTTACTATGTCACATCTCTTCTTTCCTCATCTTTCTTTTAATGCCTAACTTTGGAAGTTGGAATAGAATTATAGTTGGAAAAAAATTTAATCAAGAACTTGTTTCCTAACTTGAACAGCAAGAGCTAACACTGAATATCCATTCACGTATTTAGGAACTATAGAATAACCTCATTGTGCACCTCTAATCCACATTCTCAGGAAATACTTAGGGATTAGTCTGCAGACTTCAAGATGCTGTATATGAGCAAATGAACATCCACCTCAGCAAAAACTCTACCAGGCAAAAAGAGGGCCACATCACCTGAGTTATTTTCGCACATACAACTTCTTTGAGTCAAATTATTTCCATAGGTACATGGAATTATATTAACTCATCTCTAATGGTTATAAATACACAAAGTATTACAGAAGTCTTAGTATATTTAGGAGAGCAAAAACTAGCGTAGACAGTATATACTGTTTGGTAGAAACAGAACAAGCATCACAATATATCTTCTATAGTTACTCTCTTATCGATAAAAAGGTTAAAACTTCATCTGCGGAGAAGAACTTAGAGGTCCTCATGGACAACAAGTTGGCTGTGAGCCAGCAGTGTGCCCTTATGACCAAGGCCAATGACGTTCAGGAGTGTATTTAAAAGAACATGGGCAGCAGGTTGAGGGGGGGTGATTGTCCCACTCTGCTCTGCCCTGGTGAGGCCACATCTAGTGTAGTCTGTCCAGTTCTGACACCTCAGTTCAAAGAAGACAGAGTATGCCACAGAGAGAGTCTAGTGGAAGGGCACAAACATGACTTAGGGGCCTGCAACATCTCCTGTATGAGGAATGGTTGAGAGACGTGGGATTCTTAGCCATCCCAGAAGCCTCAGGAGAAGACTGCAAGGTAATCTCATCACTATTTATAAATATCTGAACAGCAGGAGTCAAGTGGGTGGACCAGGCTCTTTTCTGTGGCATGCAGTGACAAAAAAAGGGGCAACAGGAAAAACTAGAACATCAGAAGTTCCAAACAAACTTGAGGAAGAATTTCTTTACTGTGAGGATGACAGAGAACTGGAACAGGCTGCCCAGAGAGGTCGTGAAGTCTCCTTCTCTGGAGACATTCAAGATCTGCCTGGACCTGTCCTGGACAACTTACTGTAGAGAATCTGCTTTAGCAGAAGGGTTGGCCTTTATCTCCAGAGGTCCCTTCCAAACCCTACAATTCTGTGATTCTGGGATCTCTAGTTTGCAAGTCTACCAGATAATAATCGAAAGCTATGAACAAATACTTGGCTTATGGAGATGTTTTGCAAAATTTTAAACCAGTGACTAGGAGGTTTATTAAAGTATTATCACTTTTGACAATTATATGCACAACAGGATTATAACAGAAAGAGTCTTTACAAGTGCAAGGAAGATAGCATGTATACTAACACATTTTGACAACGCTGCCTGGTCTACACTTACTGTAGCTATTTATTCTCAGCCATGGCAGAGAACTAGACATATGCTAAATGCTTACGTCCCCTGCAGTTATATGATTATAAAACCTCTCATAAAATATGGGTAAAGTTATTCCTCCTCTTTGGAAGCCTACCACATTTGTTTGCCAAGGGAAAAAAAAACACCCAAAAACTGATAACCAACAATAACAACAGATGTATAAAGTATTCCACTAATAAAAAGGTGAGTTTCAAGTCTATAGAAAAAGAGCACATCTGATGGACACTGCACAAAGCCTATATATTACAGCATGTGGCTAGAAATGATCACAAAAGCTTTGTAGGCAAATTCTTTGAATACTTAAGGAAATTCCACTGGAGAATATCCTCATACATTAAACCAGATCCCTAACATGCATTAATCACCTGCTGACAGCTGCTTACGAATTTAGGCGTAGTCTGCATAGGAACACAGCAATAGAACATGTTTTAAACTGGCTCCTGCCTGATCCAGTCTATTGTACATTTGGTGTAAACCTAGTCACACCAATACTTGTGTCTAAAAAACTGCATGTTTGACTGCAACCATTCTGTAACTCTTCTTCTGTAAAGGAGGTGCACAGCCTAGCATGATCCCTCTCTTCTGATTGTTAAAATCATGATCTGCTGTTATAATGTATTTTAATGCTCTTCCTTCAAAGGTATTAAGTTATTTTTAAGTCAAGTCCACATACACCTCTTACTGTTCATACTCGTACTTTATTTCTAGTGGCCTCACACTGAGAGCCACATCATTCAAGTATTTTAATACAAGTCTAACAACTGGTACTAAATGTACAGAATGTTTAACTTTGTACTTAACCATTATGTCTGTGTATAAACACTGCATAATTCTGTCACAGAATGGTCTTTGTTATTGTAAACCTTTGGAATGCTAGAATGACTTGACAGGTACATTATATAAATTTCAAAAGGATCAACTTGTTTCCATCCCCCATCAAGAGAAAAAATGAACAGTTGAAGTCTACAGAATGAAGAGTAGTTTTAGCTTCTGGACGTTCCAGAGAAAGCTCCAGATATTTAGTTACTACTATCCTTCTGCCAGAGCACAATTTAACAAAGTTAAAAGATAAGCCAACCCACTTCTCTTCTTTCAAAGTCCAAATTATTTGTCTACAAAGACAAGCCAAAGATATAGTTTTCCTATTAAAAAAGGAGGGAAGAGAGTGAATAGACAGAGTCTCACCAGGATTATGGGACTTGTTTATTCATAAAAACATTTCCATCTACATGCAGTTCTGAGCACCACCTTTCTCCATATGCAGAATGAAAGACTAACAGTTCACTGATAAGCTACATCACTGTCTTATTTTAAATAAGAGCTTTCAACTCTAACATCCAACACTTACTGTAGATGAAATAGCATAATTCTTATTAAAGCTGAATGGAAAGTGGAATGAAGAGTTTTCTTGGACATTCTTTTTTCACTTGAATCCTATTTGTCTTCTACAACTGTGCTAGATAGTCATTAGAAGAGAAGGGAGCAAATGACAAGCAAAGGTGAAAGAAGTAGGCTGACAATCTAACCAATCTCACTTTCACAAAGTGAAGTTCTGTTTTTGTTAATCTACCCATGAAATCTTATTCTGGAGTACCTGTTTAGCAAGCTTTTCATGTGCAGTTTGAGGCAAGATGAGATAGCTGCCTGTTACTAGAACCCAGAAGGTGTAGATTTTGCCTTCCACCAATAGAGGGTGCTGCCTCCAGCTTGGTCAGATTATGAAAAACACTTGAAGTCTCCTATTAAGGACTGAGGAAGACTCCCAGGCACTCACTCAGCACACAACTGCTGGTAGAACTAACCCAAACCGAAGGCAGCAGCATTCATGGTATGCAACCATCATAACCCCATGTGAACTTTGTAAGGGCGGAAACACTGTCACATGTGTCTCTCCCATCAGTTGGCTCTATTTTGTTTTCTCAACTCCTACCATCAAGTAAAATGACTCAAGGAAAATAAAACATCTCAAGAAGGGTGATGCCCAGTCAGTGTACCCTAATATAATGCAAACCAACAAAACCAAGTAAACACAGTAGGGCTACTGTGCATAGATATGCTGAAGGGTGTTGAAGGAGAAAAATATTTATCACCCCATGACTAAGTGTTCAGCTTAAAAAACACCACCACCTTAGTAGTGTAGGAAATAATTGGCCAAAAAGTGGATGCTCCCAGTTTAGACAGGAAAAAAAAATATATCAGTTGATTAGATATTGTTTTAAGATGCACTGCTGTAGTCTTTTCCTTTAAATAACATCTTTGTAGGGCTGGCATTTGTAGACAGCCAAAAGCAGCAGCTGTTACTGTCATCAGCTAAGAAAGGGAGAAAAAGTAATCAACTGCAGCTCCCTGTTTTATTTAACACAAGATGGTAAAAAGAATATTCCAAACAGATACGCTGCAATACATTCCAAACAGATTCCGAGTCAGTACTTTCAAACATGGGATAGCAAGAAGCACTATCACGAGTGTGAGTTAGACAAGATCTTGGAAGTGGAGTTGTACATTTGAAGAGACAGGTGACTTCAGAAAATAAAGGAAATGCTGAAAAGTAAAACTCCTTATTTGCCCCATTTCTCCTTTTGATGAAATGCTTTAAGTGAACACTGTAAACTTACCTGCTTTAAAGCTGAGTTCATCTTGCTCTTGGCCCTCATAGTCATAGAGTGCACGCACTCTCACCTCCATTGCAGGAGAAGTATCTTCATCAAATGGATTGGTGTCTCCATTTGCATCAGTGGAAGAAAAGGGATTGTTGGACTCTTCATCAGACCAATCCGTAGGGTAGCTCTGATTTTTTTCATAGCTGCTAACACTAAAAACAGATTTTAAATTACTTTTTTCTGCTCTTACATTAAGAGACTAAAAGTATCCCGAAGATATCAGTTTCCTTAGTTAAGCTTAAACTTCTCTGTAAAGCTTGGCTTTGAAAATTTCTCTCTACTTATCTACCTTTAGCTGGCAATACCTTATTCAGAAAAAAAAAAAAAAAAAAAAAATCACATTCTTACAATATATTCAAAGTTAAAAAAAAATAGGAGAAAAGAAAAAAAAAACAGAAATCAAAGACAACTTTCTTATAAACTCCAAGAAGTTTCTCTAACAAGAAACCTGTAGAACCTATGAGATTATTTACTCTATAAAGGTAAGAGCTGTGAAGGTAGTAGATAAGAGGAACCAGGTATTTAAATTGCATTGCAGAGTCTTTCTCTCACTTCTCTATGCACCCATACAGTATATTTTAACTTTTTGTATGTTGCAATCCACCAATATAAAAGCTTCATTACAGAGTGACAACTCGATCATTTAAAGAAGAGTTCACTGCTGAGTGCGTGTATGACATTTAAGACAGTAATATCCTTAGGTAGGCATACTGAAGCAACAGACAGTGGTTTGAAAAGGTCCTAAACAAAAAGAAAACAATCATAAAAGCAGACTTATTCAGCAAGAACACGCATAGGAGTAAAGCTCCAGGAGCATTCTCATTAGAGAAAAAAACATCCACATTTTATAAGACTGGTTAAGGAAGGAAAAAAACAACAGCAGTTCTGTTAGCAACTGCCAATAAGCCCAGTAGTTACAAACCAAAGATCAGGGCAACAGATGTGGCATCTGTTAGGAGAGACAAGTTAGGTTACAGTGTAGCTTACAAAACCTCTCAAACAGACTTCATGCACCCACTAGCACAGTGTTATAGAAACTGAAAATTGAAAACCCTGGATAGAGAAAGTGTAAAAACAATTAAAAACAACATTTCACCAACTTTTTGATCTTATTGTCCTCCTTTTCACTGACAGTACTCCCAGTATCTTCTTCATCTTCAAAGGGATTGTAACTTGATTGTACTGACTGCACTGTGTTACTCTGGACACTAAGACTGCTAATTTGGAAAAGAAAGAGCATTATGGTGACCCTATCTGTTTAAGAGTAAAAACACTCATTTGTGTCCCACTAAGTTTTTTAGCAGACCCTTTCTACAGCCATAAAAAAAAAAAAACAACAAAAAGAACAACAAAAAAACAATTCAGAGTAGTGTCAGATCCAAGAAAGTTCCGATATTCTCACATATGATAATTTCTCCCATTACTTTCTAAGGAAGCTGCTGTTAACAGCTATGTCTTAAAGGCATCCAAATTAGTGAAGTCACTACGCACTTTGCAAGCTAAGATTTCAAAGAAAAACTGTCATTTCTACAGATAGAAAAATAGCAACAGACCAATTGCCAGATCAGCTATGCAGTTCAGTTTCTCTACACAGTTCAGTTTCTTATAATCCACAGTGGAGAGAGAAATGTAAAATGGAGAACGAATCGCCAAAATATTTTGTGAGCTGCACAAAATCTGTGAGCTATTTTAAGAATGCTCACAGATAAGTAACATTTAATTGGCCAGCGGCTTTTTGATCCTATGTTTCAGTTATCTTAAATAACTCAAATAACTACAAATTAAAAAAATAAAAATAAAAAAAATACCTGCTATGTTTGTTAGGCTGTGAAACTTGATCTCCTGTCTGATTAATACCAGTCAGAGTCACTCCATCAGAAGCTTTCTTCTTTTCTCTTCTGCTGAGAGTGCGATTCAGATCTGCAGACCACTCCTACCAATGAATGTAAAAAGTGATTGAGAAACGTCATGGAACACTAATTAGCACATTTAATTTTTCAGACCGTGTTATGGAACATACATTTATACAGCCTTACAAATAATTATTGTAAAGATAAGTTACTCCACGTATTTTGGTTACAGTCCTCATCTAGTACCTATTTTAGCAATGCAAACAAATCTTTGCTACTCACAAATCCCAAAGTGACCTGTACTTCCCTGCTTAGCATTCTGCACACCTTGAAAAGACTTAAAACACCAGACATCTGGTAGAGAACTGGAGAAATCAAAGGAATTGCTCAGTACTACTCTTTAAAAGTTGTACTGAGAGCTTTTACTGTTTCAAGTAATGCCAAGACATCTGGATTTTTAAAATTAAACCTTAGGTTCACCTTTTGAAGTATTGCAGTCTACTTTAAGATACAAGCTTACTTCTCAAGAAGTGCTGCAGGACTGACCTACAGTGGAGCTCATTTTTCAAGTCATTGCATATAACTTCTCCTGTCCATAAAATGCGAATGAGCCCTTAGGGTATTGCACTCAAATATTTTGTCCTTAAAAGCCAACCAAAAGAGCTCAAATCAACACAACTGTTGACAAGACTCGTGATGTCATTTGTTAAGTATCCCCTCCTTGATGTTCTGAATCACTGAGAAGTTTCAGAACGCAGATGAACAGGCACAATGAGACCTAAACAAGTTGTACCTTTCAAGTCAAACTAGACTACATACAGATATAAAACAAAGAACAGAGAGTAAACTGGATACAAGCAAATATCCTATGCTTAGGCATGTTTCATCTCAGAAAACATGTTGAAGTTAAAAATGCAGGAGATAGTTTACTATCCAAAAGACAAACTTTGAGATCCTAAGAAGAAAAATGAAGATTTTCTGAGATGCTATCTCTATTTGTTTATACAAGTAGCATGGTCAGTCATGAGTGATTTCTGGCCAACTTTTCAGAGGCACCTCTTTATTTTAACCTCTTACAAATACATTTGGATTTTAGAGTTACACTGACCTGAGTACATTTGTACTTTATAATTTATAACATTTATAATGACATTTTATAATCATTTGATCATGGCTTTTGTTTCTACTTACATCATCCTTGTAGCATGCAAATGAAGAAACACTTGATTAGAAAAAATAGTAACAACAGAACGTCATGTATTAATTACAATGTTTATGAAAAAGGATGGTATTTCCCCACACAGAAGTAACTGCAGTTCAGTGTTTCTGGCAAAGAAATTCTACGGTACTAATATGAGCTTTCTTCCCCAAACCTTAAAATTACAAGTTATTCAATGTTTACTTTACACTCAGTAACTGAGGTTTCCACTCCATTAATTGAATGCCCAGAAATTATTTCAATTGAACTTATGATTCTGTACAGAAATTCATTTCAATTCCAGCCTTTTGATACTCTGCTAGTATGATTCTGCACTGACAGAATTTGGAACTTGTTTCTTATAAGCTAAGTTAGCAGAACACTCCTTAGAAGTTTCCCTTTTCCTTTCAAAACTGAATCCAGCAATAAAATAACTGGTGCAAGGTAGGACCTTTTAATTTTTATTTTTTAAATATAATGGTATCAGAAAAACTACTTAAAGACTTCTACATTTTCAGAATCAACTGAAATATATAAACTACTTCAGCAGTCTTTGCTGTCTACTCAATAACAAGGAAATTCCAATTTAAGCCTGACACTGAAAGGGGGAATCACATACTAACAACTTCAGTAATGACTTCATCTTTACAGAAAAAGTCTGCTTTTACCTCTCTGTTCTTTAAATGGGCATTTGATATAATCACCTCCAAAAGTAGTGGCTGAGGGAACCCAGTAGAAATCAAGAAAAGAAAAACTGTAGGACAACAAGATAACTGCTAGAAGTTGTTTGAGTCTAAGAGTCCAACCAGAAAGGAACATATCAAAAAGGAAACTGGAAAAGAAAAAAAAAACCACATAAAACTAAGTGTGGGTTTTCCATACCCTGATCTTACCTCAAACTGAGGCCAATTCATTGACATCCCTGGACCTTGATTAGCTCTGAACCACCGCAAGTCTTCAACAGCATCTGCAGTTTTGATGTTCTGTTCCAGTTCACGGTAGATATTTTTGTAACTGCAAAACAAATTTGTCTTCAAAATTACTACAAATGTAGAAACATGGCAAATTCCCTAGACTCATTTTATTTTATATCTATCTATATATAGATAGATATGATGTGTTCAAGCTTCACAACAGTATTGGAAGAAAAAAAAAAAAAACATTGCAAGACAGACTTTTTAAAACTCTGTGGGACAGACCCATCAACTACCTGTAAAAAATACAGTGAAATAACATCCTTATTTGAAAGATGGATTATTGCTCTCCCATAAAGTATCTCCAATAGTTTTCAGTAAATGTAGTACTTAATTCGGAATGTATTTAAATTACTGAATGACAACTTTGAACTTTCTTGAATTTAAAAGCTTGCCTACAAGATGGTAAGAGCTGTTTTCAGTGTTAACTTCACAGCATTCTGTGGGGAGCCAGGAGTTGGACTCAATGATCCTTATGGGTTCCTTCCAACTCTGGGTATTCTGCGATTCTGTGAAATTCCTGTCTTAATCCAATAAGACTTATAATTCATTATAAAAATATAAGTCTCCAACCTGAAGCAGAGTTAAATGAGTTAAAAAAATACATAAGAAAATGTATATTTCTTATACCTGATAACAGCTTTTACTGTTTCAGATACTGTGATCTTAGTAACTATACTATTTACATAAAATATCAAATGCTATATAAAAGAACCTTGCTGTTTCTGCTCAGCGTTCGGTCTAACTCTTTTTCGTTTAAGTCAAACTCTGTTAACAACGAAGGATTACACAGAATAGAAGTCATGCTGCAGATACAATTCTGATGCCCAGTCCTAAACCACACACGATACGTTTGCTCTACAGACTGACTACAAATATAATAGGCCTCTTTCTAACAAAAGGACCAATATGGTGTAATATGGAACTCAGATGAAGAGGTGTTAATACAACAGATACAAATCTTAAAAGCGATGCAGAACTATGAGTCCTTTGACAAGCTACAGGGATTTTAGTGAAATCCTACCAGATCATAGCACACAAACTCTAGAATTCTAAGTGCTTCTCTGGAAGTAAGGCCTCCTATTTTATGTTGATTCAGGACATGAGAGGTGGATGGTGGTGGTATGAAAGTTGAAGTTGTGCCTTCCCACCAATATTTCTGTACATTCTGTTGCTGTGTGACACATAGCAGCAGAGGGGTAGTCTGACAAAATGGCATTTGACATGGAAGTGTGCATGAAGCAAAGGGGTGTCACTGAATTCCTCCATGCAAAAAAAATGGCATTGACATTCACTGATAATTGCTGAACATTTATGGAGACCAAACAGTGCATGTGAGCACAGTGAGAGAGTGAGTGGTGCCTTTCAGCAGTGGTGACAGCAACAGTGGTACACCTTCCCTGGTGTAATTTTCATGAGCATAGCATACAGACTCCTGTTCATCACTGGCGATAACACATAAGCCAGGTGATGACCGTGTTGAAAACAAGTGCTTTGTAGCTAAGAATTTGCTCTACCAAATAGTGTTTTATTGTGCTCTTTTTAGCTGTTGTAGTTTCCATGGAAATAAATAGGAGCATTACTTTTGAAGCGATCTACGTGTATCAACAATGAGGGTTTACCAGTTAATTTAGTACCTCTAAAGATAACTAGCAAATGCTAGGGATAGATGCTAACCAGATCTTAGACAAAACAAAGAAATAACGTATTCCACTTTTAATAAATTGAGCATCATATTGAAATTAAGTCAGATTTTAAACTGACCTACTTGGAGCATGGATTATTTTTTGCTCAGAATTATTAAGCACTAATTTTGAGGTCTTGCACAGTTTTACCTTGCAACATTAGACAAGTCAAGGTGTTTTTGAACTTCCAGTAACACTTCTCGAAAGAAACGTAAGCGTTTTTCCTCGAACTGCTGACACTGTTCAAATACCTGCTCCATGTTTTCCATATATTGAGGAGTGGCATTATCTAATTCTTTCAGTGATTTTTCATACTTCTCTTTTGTCTGAGGTGGAGGGAGAAAAAAGGAAAATCAATTAGAAGTATTTTTATAACAGTCCTACGAGACCTACAGATATAGTAACAGACAAGACCTAGACTGAAATACACCAAACTACATTCTCTCCGTATTACCGCCATTACCTGTTCGATCATGATGAGAGTTACCTAACAAAACAGCAAAACAATTACAATAATGGCCTAAGCCTCCTCTCTGGCTTCTTAAAAGAAATCATGAAAAACGTTCATTTAATCCTAAAGATAAAAAACAAAGGAGGCATTTAGTATAAGAGTAAGTAGTCTTTCAATTTAGAGCGTCTCTTAAAGATCTCCAAATAATTTCAAAATGTTAGCATTTCCCCTTCACCAATTTACATAGTCCACTGTGAGTTACGAACAGAAAAAAGTGCACTTGCATACATTCCTGTGAACATAAATCACAAATCCAGTGAGCTTAGTTAACAAACAGAACCTCGGACTCTAAATTAGCAGTAGTCCAGAGATATTAAGAGATCCCACCCAACACAATGTTGGCTATCCAGATCACCAAGCAAAATCCCAAAGGGAAAATTTTTCTTTGACAAAAAGAAGAAGTTACACACTTACTTTATTTAAATAGACTGTATCAGCTTTGTTTCCTTAAATAATAATTTTTAATAAGCGTGCATTGCGCAGTTAGCACAGACAACAATTTTAGATGCCAGCACGTGTTAAGCATCTATCTCACATTCTCTCAAATGAAATAACTCAGTCCTCACTATCAAATACGAAGAACTCTTGTATTATTCTATTTCTTTCCCTACTCAAAGTATCTAAGTAAAACAGAGGTTTTATTACCTGTTCTTCACAAAAGAACATAGCAATGACATGCTTTGGCAAAAATCCCAAATTTTGACATAGGACCATAACAGACAAATCTGTGCTGCAGTCCACAGCACATTCAGGAGAAAAAAAAAAAACCTTTAGATATGGGCAAGCTATATAATTAGTCATACCTTTAGTACATCTTGTTTGCTTCTCTCTACTTTGTCTTGTAATTTCTTGAGTTGTTCAGGATTTAGCGCTGGATCAGCTTTGCTATTTGTCTCTCTAGATATAGCCAGTTTCTCCTCTTTACAGGCTGCATGGTATGCTTTCTTTGCAGCTTCCACCTAAAAAGAAGATTTGAATCTCTGCGTCTGTGACACTTTATAAAACAATTGTGATGGTTTTGTTTCAGGATGGGTTTTTTTGGTATGCTTTTCATTTAGGCCAAGGATTGAACACTACACAATAATCAATGTAAGGAAATTATTGTAGTACTTTGAAATCAACTTATTTCACCATACAACAAATATCACTTATAAAAAAGCTTAGAGAAGTGAAGAAAGGCTCAAGAAAGGTTTACAGAAGTCTCAAGTACAACATTTCTTCCAAATGCCCATGTTCCTCTGCTCCCCTTCTTCTACAAACCTGTTAAGAATAACACTGCGTGACAAGAATATTCGCAAACACTTTTCCCCTAATCACGTCTTCAAGCAATTCGTAACTCCCCAATGAATGGGACCATATATTATTGAAATAGCTTAAATTCCACTTTTTCCAGATTTTCAATGAAGTCACCAAGATTAAGAGAGACCAAAAGAAAATACTTATTTTCAGAAGAGGACAGAAAGCAAGAGATCTTTTTGAGAAAGGAGGGTCCAGCAGAGAAAATAGGGAGTTTACTCCCTTACAGAGATTTGAGACATTAATATATTGTAACACAAGATATCTAATACATAATCTACTGCTGTACCTCTTTCAGCTTTTTTGCCCAGGGTTTCTGAGCTTTCCTAAATCCATCTTCTGCTTCTTTGGTTTCCTTAAATCCTCCCATCATTTGCTTATGAAAGGCTTCCTTCTGCCAGTTCTTGATTTTTTCAAAGTCTTCATTCATCAGTGAACCTTTTACTTCTAGATGTAGTTCACTCACTTTTTCAGCTTCTGACATAAAAGCACACCAAGCCCTTTCTACTGTTCCATACTGTGGGCCTAAACACAACAGAAAGTGTCAATCTCAATAACCATCACCCACATGGAACTCATATTTCCAAGAGACTACCTGAAGCTATTGATTTATATTCATTTCTAAATAGGAATTCCTAGATAATTATGCAAATCCAGAAAAGGGAAATTTTTTTAGAACACAATTTTAGAATATAACAAGTTAAAATAATACTTAAATAATATTCATTTAATCTGGCCTGCATCTCCCTACACCGTGATTCCCAATATTACACTTATTAGTTCCTCTTTAAACTGCTGTCGATTTCTCAACATATTTTTTTCTCAACCTATTTTTCAAAGCATGAACAACCAGGAAAAGAAAAGCTAACTCAGAATATAATAAAATGGTTTCAGATCAGCCTTTTATTATAACACTGCTTTTCTATTATTGGATCCCCAACAACCACTGACACTTTTTCAGGCAGACATACTTTTCCAACAGTGGGTTCTCCAGCATTATTTACCCAGAAACAGCTAATCTGTAGAACTGAATTTATTTGGATAGATCAACACAGGTGGCAAGATTCACCTGCTTCCATAAGGAACAAGCAAATCAGAAAAGGAGCTAAGTTTTTGTCTTTGGTTTGGTTTTTTGTTTTGTTTTGCTTTGTCTTAGTTGAGGAAAGCTTGATCTTTGAAAGACTCATTTGTTACACTGCTGAGCCATTTGCATAGGTTCCATTTAAGCTAAACGTTTCTACTTTCAACTTACCAAGAATATTCAATTTATTTTTTCTATTTGAGAAATCTTTCAGAGTTTAAAATGAGGATGCATTACCTTTTTCCACAAGCTGTTTCCATCTTTTTGCCCATTCTGTAAGTTGCTGAGCATAGACCTTCTCTATTCGTGCACGTTCATGAATACAATTCATGAGATCATTGCAAAGTCTGTGACCATCATCAATTCGCTTTACTGTCCGCTTGTAATTTCCAACCTATAAAGAAACAAACAGTTAGAATTCCTGCTTGAACCATCTGAAAGCAAGGTAAGTCTCTAATACACATACAGCAACAGCACAAGAAAGATAATCTGCTATCAGGAATTCATCAATTATACCATCCAGTATTTTCAATTAATCTTAAAACCTAAACTGATATAAGATATTAGAAATAAATCACAGCATGATCTGCATGGAAGATGCTGGAAGTTCCCTGAAAGAACACCACAAAGGTGACAAGTCCTCCTGTAATAAGAAAAAGGTTATTAAAAAAGCAAGCTCACCATTTAGTAGACAGACAGTTCAGTCAGCAATGCAAATACAGCATTACAAAAGAATCTGTGTTATTAGTCTTGCAATAGGTAATTGTCACAATAGTTATTAAGAAATTGTTCTGCATTATTACTGCTTGGCAATGTTTTAGATGGTCAAAACACTTGACGCAAGCACTGAGGAAGGAAAGAATCTATTCATTACTGAGTATCCTAATGTTATGTTCTGTTTAATTAAAAGATTGATAAAACTGCAACAACATACGCTGTACTGTACTGTAAAATAGTACTGTAAAAAAGTACTGTAAAATCTACATCGAACTTTAGAGCTTTTGTTTTCTAAGAACGCGGTATAGAAAAATACATCCACTGTATATCCAGCAGAGATCAGAGGCACGCCATATGACAGCTATGCTTCCGTGCTGACGAGGTAGGTTGCAATTAGTTCAAAAGTATATTGTAGAATTTAATGTGGGCTCAGTGCTGATAGTGAGTTGGAAGCTCCCACCCCTAGCATAAACATGAAAATCTTAGAGAGGAGAAGCTAGCGCTATGTGTACAAGTTGCAAAGGGATGAGATATGAAGAAAAATGTAGGAACGTTCATTACATAAACGAACACCTCTTCATTTTTGTGCATTACCAACATTAGGTAACCAATCTAAGTAATGGGAGGGGAGGACGGGGAAAAAGTGATACAGCTGACAAACTAGTATTTCCACTAGTTTCAAGGTCAGTCAGGTTGACTTCTGTAAACATTAAACAAAACATAAGAACTCAGGTAACAGAATTTGCACGGCCTATTAAATATTACAGTCAACTTCTTATCAGCCCAAACCACCTGACTGAAAAAAAAAAAAGATTAGCAGAGAAGTAGTAGGTCAACCATTGAAATACTTAGAGCACGTTTGTCATTTTGACGTGAATCACATCCTCAGTGTGGGAAGCCATCCAATTTTCTAGTTTGCATTTATTCAGAATTTTGTCAGCAGATGTACACGCAAACCAGCTGCTTCAGAAAAGCTCCTCAGAGTACAAAGGGAAACATATTAATATTCTTAAAAGAAGGAAAACTATATTAAGTGCTGGAAAAAGTAAGTGGGACTTTATCAGTGACTATTCTGATACATGGAGACAAACATAAGCCAAAAATAAGTTGACAAAATTCAGGGTCAAAGCAGAAAAAAAGCAACCAAAGTGAATGATGACAGGACAATCTGTTAAGACACTGTCCTCAAAGCATTAATTTGAGTGTTTTTTGGACTATGTCCATTTCAGTAGATCTAAGAAACTCAGTCATCATCAAAGTAAAGTCACTGAAGTCAGCAGTCACTGATTCGTCCTACTCTCATCAAAAAGTAGCCCCTTAAAAGCAGGAGGTTACAGACTTGGACATAAAAGACAATGCAAGCGAAGAAAAGAAGCTATCAGCAGTGCAAAGAAGCAGGCATCAAAATCAGACAGACAACGCATTCATGTCCAGACTTCATTTAGTAATACAAAATGTATGGGAAGTAACCTCTTATTTTCGGGGCAAATATTGAAAATAAGAAATTAGTAGTTTCAGACTAACACCGCACAGTAACAAAGATCATAGAAACTTATATTGGTTACACCAAAAGTAATGCCTCCGATTTATTTCTACAGAAACTACACCAGATGCAAAGAGCACAATCACACTATTTGATAGAGCACATTCTCAGCTACACAGCACTCTTTTTCAACACAGCCACCACCGTTAGCTTATGCCTTTCCACCAGCAATGAATAAGAGCTGCATGTCACATTCTTAAAATCTGTACCAGCAGAGGTGACCCTCTGCTGCTATGCAACACCCACCTCCTCACTGTGCTCACAGCCATTGATGCCATTTTGTCAGACTGCCCCGCTGCTGCCATCTGTCACACAGCAACAAAATGTAACAGAATGCCGGTGGAAACACTCAGCCTCTACTGCCATACCACCGACAGCTGCCTCTGATGTCGTGAGCCAAGATAATAAAATAGGTGGCATTACTTTTGGAGCAGCCCTCATAGAATCCAAGCATTAAGAAAAGTACCTGGAAGAATACTTGCTAAAGTTTGTGACAGGAGGACAAAATTATTCATCTGCTCAAAATTACTCTGGCTGTAGGTTCACAACCAAGCAGGCTTAAAACAGGTTACATTTGGCACAGCTACTGAAAGCCTTATATTAGCATCAATTTGAGTCTCTAGTTACATGCCTAGGGATTTATGCCTCTAGCAAGAACATTTCCTTTCATAAATTTTCACTACTAAATTAGCATTTTACATGCTAATACTGACTTGGAGCTGGCTGCCTTGTGGTATTTTTAATGTTTTCATTTTGAGTCGTCTGAGCAAATCCTGCCCACACGGTAATATCGAGCAGTCGTCAAATCTCAGGCAGCATTCACAGAACGGAATTCAGCTCGCCTATTACAGCCTACTCACTCCTCAGCCTTCTGTCGCAGAAGGCCACTTGTAAAAAAGCATCGCGTAGACCAGAGGAGATTCACCCACACCACCTCCTCCTGCTGAGGAGGACTGAAAGAACTAACATCGTAGTACAGAACCAGAACAAGGCCTACGGTTGCTATAAAATAACAACTTTATATTCCAAAGAAAGTCTTCCATAATATTGTCAAACCAAACACCAAAGCAGTTCATTCAAACTACTGTCTCATAAATCACAGTAGACATCACATTTATTTTCATGACCTAGGAAGAAAGTTAAGAGTTTTGGAAACAAAGCGTTCTTCTGTCATTCTTTCCTGACAGTGAATGTAAATTACATACGTGGTATTGAGCATTTTTAAAACATAGTGATTTATTTATTAATCACTGATACTTCATATCTTTTCAATAAGTAGTTTATTCTTTCCCTCTTTGGGGACATATTCAAAATGCAAAACATACTTCTCAGACCCTGATTCGTAGTCACTAAATAAATTCATTCGTCATAAACAACGTTCCTCAAGCATGCATTTTAAAATTATTATATAACATACTAAAATTACAATGGTTTATATCAAATTTGATTAGTGTCTTGTCTTAAAACGTTGGCTCTGATACTGTAAGATCACCAGGCCTTAAGTCTTTTCAGACAAAGGTTCCTTGCTTTTGGAACAACCAGAGCCTCCCAGGGCATACTGTGTATAGAGAAAAAAATATATATATGGTGCTGTAGACTTTCTCCAGTATCTTACTAACACTCACTCCCAGTGCATCATATCAAAATTCCTTAAGTAACTGTTTGACATGAATCTCGCCAGCTCTTCCTATGTATTTGTCCGTTCACGCACAGGCATACACATGGATTTCCATTTCAAATAGGTTTGCACATCGCTCCTCTCTCTGCAGTTTCAGATACAAAGATGGAGGATACGGTGGTCTGCATCTGATTCAGAAGACCAGACACAGGGAGGAGATGTACAGGGCTCTAGAGAATGTGCAAGTGGCCTGAAAGTACATTCAAGGAGCAGGAGGGTGACAGGCATGTCCATAGTATATTTGGATAGCTTAAAGCTTCTTTTTAGCCTGCTTACTATGAAGCTCCCCGCTTCAGCTCAGCCCAGATAAGCATGTCTGTAGATAAACACATCCATTTCACTCTTGCAGTCATTATCTGCAACTCACAGCCTACAATCCTGACTGACTCCTTCCTTTCAGCTGTTCCACGATCCCCAGTGATCCTTTCCTTCTTTCATTTCCTGTATGCAGCTCTGATCTAAGGACTTCGGGGTGCAACAAGTGTCCCTACAGATGGAACCCACAGCACAGCGAAGGACCTGTCAGTAAATAAAAGCTCCAGGATCCATCTCCAAGTGAGACCTGTTGAAAGGCAGACTCAGCCTTGGGAAGACTCGGTTTGGTGAGGGGCAGCAGCTATCTTAGGCAGGACTGAGCAGGATCAGCATTTGCAGTATGGCTTTCTGAAGAAGGTCACACTGGACTTTTGTCCTAATCAAGAAATTCAAGCTACTGCATTAATAACAATTAAACATGATCAGTGGATAGACTGGACCAAAGCAAAATAAACTAAACTTTCTTATGAGCAACTAAACAGACCCTACTTCAAAATGGTCCAGTGCTCCAATTCTACAGTCACTTAATAGCCTTTTGCTTTCCCTCTGTGAATGTGTGAATACTCTTGAGAGCTGAATCCCTTCTTCCTCAACCTGAGAACTATCCTCCCCACTCTAAATATAGGTTTGATAACTTCATATAGCATATATATATCTTCATTTAGATTGAAGGATTTTATAGAATACTTTAATGCTTAAAGATAACACTAATCATAGAATCACAGAATGGCCTGGCTTGAAAAGGAGCACAGTGTCCATCTAGTTTCAACCTCCCTGCCACGGGCAGGGTCACCAACCACTAGACCAGGCTGCCCAGAGCCACATCCAGCCCGGCCTTGAAACAGTAACACTAACTGAAGTAATTATAAATGTTCACAAATACATCTACGTAAAGTCTAGTAGAATCATTTATATCTTCTATAACCATAAATAATACATTATTTTAATTCTTACAACGAACCTACTGTTTGAAAATTGCATTTCGAGCTATGGAGACCACAATGACCAACTTTTTGTGAAAAACCAAAGACAACAAATATTATTTGTAACGGCTGACCAGAAAAAGAAAAATTAATCCTATTTTTCTTTGTTTGATCAGAGCTACCCTTACATAATGCCTTGCCGTTGTCAGATTTGTGCATTAGCACTGCTCAGTACACGAGCACAGGATTTCATCGGTTAGAGTAACTTTCTGATCTTTGTTGGGCTGTTTCCTGTTAAACTTGTCCTACAAATGAAGCATTTCCTTCAGGAAGGTAAACTGTAGGACTACAAGTTTTCTTTTAGTTTCAAGGACAGTGAAATCTTTTACCACAAGATACTTAAAACCTGCATCCTGCTTTCAATTTAGCACTAATGCCACATGCTCAGCTGCCGTTCACCCTTAGTTGCTAGCAACACTTTAAGAAGAAATGATCCTCTAAAAGATTGTTTCTTGAAATACTGCTATAATGGTCAAGTTCTTGATTAAATTGGTGAATTCTCTGAAAACTCTGATTCTCAGTTTTAACTGTACCTATGACAGGATGATGAGATATTTGGAGACAAAGTAGCTTTATACGTTAGCGTAACAATCTTCAACTTGCTGTTACTATTAATTACCAGGAGAAAAGCTTTCCCACCTGTACTAATATGGACCCAAGGGGGAATGCAGAATCATAGAATCTTTACGGTTGGAAAAGACCTCTAAGATCACAAAGTGCTTCTTTCTTTCATAAATTCAGATAGCCATTAGTTTTCCCCTTTCTTCTGAAATAATACTGAGCTTTGCTACTAATACATTTCAGGTGATCCCATTTTGCCCCACTTCATCTCCCATGAAATGCCTTTGCAGGTTTGTTCTGCTTAGGAGAGAAAATATCCCTTCTCACTGCAATATTTCTTCTCATATACGAGCACAGCATTGAGTCACTTCACATCTTTCCAAAGCTAAGGCTTAGAGAATTCACAATAGGCAGAGAATGACAAGCACACAGCGATCAGGTATTCAGTACTGCACAGCTTAGCAGTACACTCCTCTTTCCTCCGTTACCATCCAGGTATACTGCAACCAACCACCGTCGCCGATATGGGAATATATCAAAGATTACAGGCTCAATATTTTATAGTTTCACAGCATTTGTCACTCTCTCTTTGCATCCCATTACTTACACACCTTTATCTCAACTTTACGTTTGGTTTGTTGTTTGTTTTTCTTATTAAGCATATTCATAGACAAGGATAAAACGCATAGAGTTAAAAACCACTTAACAGGTTTTTCTGGTAGACTGGCTGAAAAATAAGGATATTTTAATTTGTCAGCAGCTCAGAACGTGGCAAACACTCAGCTATTGCTAAACTCCAGACAATTAATTCCCGCATATTATAATTATTATAACCACTAAGAGAGAGCTTCAAATGCCTGAAATAAGATCTGGCATTAACTCTTCTTCCATGCTCGCCTAGTTTATCCATAACCAGTCAGCCATTACGAACTGGAACCATTTGAAAGAAAATGTTTCCTTATCTCTGAAGTCACCATAGCACACAATGCATTTTGCTGTTGTTTTCAACTGGCAAATACTCACAGGCAGGAAACGCGCAGTAATGAGCTTTGAGGGCTTAGTCAAACCCACGCATACCAATGGCCAGTATGAGAACAAACTACTTCCAACGTTCAATCTAACCATAAATACACCTTCTTTCTATCTACAAACCAGAAGTTTCCAAACATTAACTTTGATAATAGTCAAAAGCACTTGTTGTCCCTCAGAATAAACGTGCAGAGAACAGATTACTCAAGGCCCAGTTTGAAACCTTGTTCTATATTTCCATGTGCATCCTGAGCATCTTTGTCGATCAAAAGTGGGTTTTGAACATAAGCAGAACTATTTTAGTCCATAACTTAACACATACACAGCACAAGCATCTCCCAGCACTACCTCTGCGTATTTAAGTTTTATACTGGTAAATTTACCAACATAAATTAGCCTCTGGATTCAAGAAAAATCCTGAGGAAGCTGTTAGGCTCGCAAAAGCTAAAGCCAAGGACACCAGTAAGCAAATACCTGGCAATATAAATGGAAAGCATTACGCTGCTCAAAGCTAGAAGAAAAAAATGCATGCAAGAGATATAACAGCAATCTACTGTTGTAGAGTCCAAATATTTCTAAAATGGAAGAGCAAAATAGAACAACTGGCTTCAGCAGTAGAAGAAGCACCCACTAACAAGGAACTGAAATCACTCAACTTCAAAACACTCTTTTTTTTTTTTTAAAACATTTAATAAGGAGGGGCTCCTCCCTCTTAAATTCTTCTTAAATTCATCCAACAGCCTCAGAAGATAACTCACTCAGATGCTGGCTGACAGCAGCAGGCACGAAGCGCAGACATGATCAGTACCCAAACTGGCAGGCCCATGACCATCTCCGCACACAGTTCATAACGCAGTTTGTCAGAGGCATGTCCTAGATTAGCTGTCTCTGCTATCCAGAGCGTTTGGGGCTGTCTGACTTTTGTTTGTTTCATTGTTGTTTTGTTGTGTGTTTTTGCGGGGGAGTGGTGTAACGAAAATGCATGCTGTGGCCTGATTTGATCCAACCACAGTACAAAGAGGACCAAATTCTCCTTTCCGAATCAGTGGAAGATGTTTCCTTGCTAGTGGTTCTCTCTCTTTAGAATACAGCATGCCTAGTACCTCAAAATGCATACCAAGTTCTGTGCTTGAGAAGAATGAGTCACAGGCCTGAGCTTCTACACCTAATGCCAGTCGCTGTTTGGCAGCTGATCAGAACATCTATTTTTACTTGGATTAGTAGGTATTTTCACAGTACAAATAAACAACTCCGCAATACACAGAGAAGTCTCCATGCAGCTGACAGAAGCAGAGAATAAGGGAGACTCATATCTAGAGTATAGCTGGCACCGTCAATGAATAACTTGTGGATCACTAAAAATAAGCACTTCTACAGGCTGTAGCTGTTCCTTTCGATGCCTTACCTTGCAAAATATGCATATACTTTTACTTTGATCTCTAGCAATGCCTAATCATCACCTTTCTTACCTTCACAGGTAACTAAGTGAACAACAGCGTTTGTCTCAGCTTGCTCAAGGCATTTTTAATATGACCACAACAGTGATCAGCAAGTGTAACACTGGGACTTATTAACAAATGCATCATAATAATTAACAGAAGGCCAGTTTTAATATACCACATTATTCAATACTACCTCAGTATTGAAGGCCAATAGGGTTGTCTGTTTCTTGCATTTTAAAATAATTTAACAAAACATTGGAACAAGACAGACACATTCTTTGTTCAGTACAGCAGATGAGAAAAATCCAGAAGGTTTCCAGGTGAACACTAGGCACCAAATTTCCCAGTTTCCCTTGGACAAGTTGCTGCCATCCTGCTCCAGGCCATAATCAGGAGTCTCCAGATCACGTTAACCCTGTCAGCTAAGTAATACCCATGAAGGAATTTCTTCTTGGAACATATCAACAACACTCCTCTGCGTTAAAGTTTCTGTACCCAGAAAACACCATGAGTTCAGCCAAATGTACCAAGGTACACTGAAACTTGTCAGAATGAAAAAGAGGTTTCCATTTCTTAAGTAACACAGGGCATTACTACAACTGAAATTTGATGAAACCCTCCTGTAGCAATTATCTCTTATCTCTTAGAATGCCTTCCCTTAATATTTTGCAATTCCTTGCTCTCTAAGCAAGCGTAGATGAAAACATGCATGAGTTTTTCCATCTCCTAAAATATTATTTGCTGAACATCTGGAAGAATTTTGGGGGGCGGGAGTTGGAGGGACAGATGTGGTCTCCTGGAAAGGATTTCTTCTTCCACTAGCAAACAAAAATGCATGCCACTATGAAAAGTTTTACTAAACCATGAAAAACTTTCCTCAATTTACCTGTGAAAGCTGCTTATTTCCAACTAATGCTACAGAAAGATATTTCTGACAGCCTAATTTTTTGAGCTGCATCATCTGCTCTTGTAGTCCAAAAGAAAAAGCTGAACAGTTACAGTCAGATGACATTTCATGAAGGACTGAAGGCAACAGCAAAAACTTTAACTAGCTTATCACCACTTTGATAAGCACAATTTTATCAGCTCAACAGAACGACAACATTCAAAAAATAAAAGTGGTTCAGTTTCAAAAATATGCAGTGAGCAAAACCACAGCCCTCACAGGAAGTTCTTTGGGTACATTCCACACCCCGCCACCTCACTCTTTCCTGAGTGTCTTTCAAGAAAAAGATGTGCTTTGCAGCACGCTCCAAAGGTAAATAAATTTGTGCTATTTTGGAGCGTGAGGCAACAAACTCAAAAGCTTCCCACGTCTGCCTCTTCTGTGCCACAGCTAGGTTTAAATAATTCACTGCATTCAGTTGTGGCAGTGGAACACAGCAATGTGGCTTTCAACAAACTGTAGGCTAAGCCTTTAAAAACAAACAGTAGAAATGATTGTGTCAAATGTCTTAAAACCTTCTGATGAAATAGAAAGGGTGCAAATGACGAGTCTGCAGTAACGCTGCAACTTACAAATTGATTAAGAACGCTGTAATTCTTATTATGAAGCATGAAGTACTGAGGCTGCAATTCCAGAGACACTGCATCTTTTCTAATTAAAGTCAAATGAAAAACACCGATCACAGCAGTTTATTTATCCAGTTTGAGAAAGACAAAGACTGGAACTCAAAGTTGCAATTTTCAGAAACAAAATAACTGACTCAGAAGATAAAGAAAAATGACGAATTTTAATCTTAAATTCAGACAAACTTCGGTTGCAAAGATGGCTCCAAACCCAGCAAACCAAGAGCTTGATAATTAAGTTTGACAGGCGTGCTATTATTGTCTACATGTCATTGTTAATATTGAAGAGTTACTCTTAAGTTGACGTCTTAGTACAAGATGTCCTTTACTTTAGGTTAATGTTCTACTGATAGCAGAAGCCTGACACACCTCCCCTTTGTTAACTCTTGAGCTCAGGAGTAATTCCTGCCTTACCATTTTTTTTCAGGCTTTCCTGTAGAAAGGCAAGGTTTAGAGTCAAAAGGTACCTTATGTCATGACTTAATTTGGCCTAACTATCTGCAGGATACCTTAATTATTCACTTAATGAAAATATTCAGAACTACATATAAATCAAACTACAGTCCAGACTAGTAGGAGGCATGTATGTTTGACTGCAATGACTCTCACTAAAACGCAAATGAGTACAGCATGGAGGTCACAAGAAAACTATTTTCAGATGAAAGCAATTGCTCAAAACATTCTATATTAAGGTTACACCGCAACAGACAGCACATGAGGCACTTTCCATTTGCCCTTCAGTTGTGCTTTATCTTGTTCAGTGCCAGGATTAAAAATCATCACTATCATATGATGCTACATACAATTATAATGACTTGCTGGATAAGGAATTGGCTGGATGGTCACATCCAATAAAGTTGTGGTCAACAGCTCAACATCCAAATGGAGATCGGTGATTAATACCATTCTGCAGGGACTGGTGCTGGGACCAGTGCGATTTAATACCTTTGTAGGTGACATGAACAGTGGGATCGGGTACACCCTCAGCAAGTTTGCAGATGACACCAAGCTGAGTGGTGCAGTTACACGCTAAAGGGAAGGGATGCCATCCAAAGGAGCCTGGATAGGTTTGAGAAGAGGGCCGCGCAAACCTCATGAAGTTCAGCCAGGCCAAGTACAAAGTCCTGCACCTGGGTAAGAGCAATCTCAAGCACAGATACAGGTTGGGCAGAGAATGGCTTGAAGGCAGTCCTGAGGAGAAGGATTTGGAAGCGTCAGTTGATGAAAGACTCAACATGAGCCGGCAACGTGCACTTGGAGCCCAGAAGGCCAACTGTATCCTTGGCTGCAGTAAGCGAAGTGTGACCAGCAGGTCGAGGGAGCTCTATGCTGCTCTCCTAAGACTCCACATTGAGTACTGCACGCAGTTCTAGAGCCCCTAACACAAGAAGGGCATGGAGCTGTTGGAGCAGGTTCAGAGGAGGGCCACAATGATAATCAGAAGGCTGGAGCACCTACCCTATGGGGAGGGACTGAGAGAGGTGGGGCTCTTCAGCCTGGAGAGGAGAAAGCTCCAAGGACACCCTACAGCAGCCTTCCAGTACCTGAAGGGGGCCTACAGAACAGCTGGGAAGGGGCTTTTTACAAGAGCATGTAGCAAGAGAATGAGAGGGAATGGCTTTAAAACTGGAAGAGTAAATTTAGACTAGGTATCAGGAAGAAATTCTTTACTGCGGGGCTGGTGAGACACTGGAACAGGTTGCCCCCCCCCACAGGGGAGTTGGAACTAGATGATCTTAAAGGTCCTTTCCAACCTAAACCATTCTATGATGCTATGAAACCCAAAAAATGTCTATGTTATGGATGAGTTAAAAGCAAATGCATTAAAGCTTTGCGTGGTAGAGGTCCTAGCTTCAGCTAACTGCTATTTCTGATCATCTATAATCCTTTAATATTAAAGCCTTGAGTTCACTTTTGTCCAAACAAACATATTAATTTAGGGAATTCCTATTCTTTAATCTTTCATGCTTCCAGACCTGATTACTTAAAGGAATACAACAGTTTTGCAGAGAACAGTGAGCCAGTAATTATGCTCTTCTGGACAACTCGTGACAACAAGAAAATCCATTTAGTTCAGAATTCTTCTTTCTTGAGTGCCTCCGTATTTCTCTTTGGAAACATTTCTACAAAAGAAGCCTACTCAGAAAGTTTCCTCAGCATAAAGATACAGAGACACAGACTAATTCAGAGGTCATTTAGTACAACCCCCTGCTTCAAAGCAGGTCTGATAGATCAGGTTGCTGAGGACTTTATCCAGTTGAGTTTTAGACACCTCTAAAGTATGGAGAACCCACATTCTCTCTGCAGTCATACTACAGAAAACCCCTACAAAAAAAAAAAAGGATAAGACTGACAATCCAATACGTTTAAAATAATTCTTCATAAATAGGATAGTCATTGTTTACATAATAGTAAATAAGTCTCGCAATAAATGTTAGCTGACTATTAAAAAGAGCCCAAACGAAAACTTCAGCATTAGATAGGCCTTTTAGATATAGGAAATTTACATCAGAACAATTACCACCACAGTTCACAGGAAGCCTAGAAATGCTTTTATTTAAAAGGAAACACAACGGTAGATCATCAAAACCAAGATGTCTGACACCACCATCTCTGGTAACAGAACGATTCGGACATTTTCCCTGTGCCATTTCCATATCAGCTACAGTTAAATTCTGTTCCCAGTCACATGGTAGAAATTTACACCACTGAACAGAGTTCATCTAGACTGCATACTGACCACAGCCAGCACTGTGGTGTTGACTGTGTCAAACACTTGTTTCCTGTAATTAACTTCTTTAGTAACATGCTTTCTGCTTTATAAAGTTTGTTCCCTTTCAACTTTATGAAGTTATGGTGACATGTGAAAGCCTCCTCCAGACTGCGGCAGAAGTTAGGGCGATCCTGCACTGCGCTTTATATTACCTTTCTGCATGAACGCTGTTACACTGAGAGAGCCTAAGTTCTCTCAAAGAAATCTTACACCTAGGCACAAGCAGCAGATACAGTAAATTTGTACATTAGCTTAAATTTTAAGCTATGTACACATAATAGCGTTTAACATTTCAATTTAATATTGTTCATTTGATCCCACTGGTAATTTTAACAGCTCTTCCCCTACCCCTACCCAGCAATAACATCTTGCAAAGATTAGATTCTGAATTGCACATCCCATCAGAACGGATGCTCCTTGAGTCTCTGCACTTTAAAAAGCCTTGACAGAACTGGGCCAAAAATCTAAAAAGTCATTTTTACCCTGAAGGCTATTTCTGCAGATCACAGTAACCGGAGACAGCTTATATTGCAGCTCTCTCCACAGTTTATCACGTACAAAATGGGATTTTCTATAGTAAGAGAAAAAATACAAAATCAAAATACAGTGAATACAAAGCTTAGGTTACCTCCCAGAAGCTATCACTAGAAACTTCAACTCCAACAGAATCATCGTATGAGCCAGACATTTCTATGTATGGAGAGCTTGCAAGTATTCAGAGCTTAAACACCTTCAAAACCTGTAAGAAGATTAAAAAAAAAAAAAGGAGCATTATTAATGAAAAACAGTAGTTATTAGAAGAGAAATGAAGTACCGTCCTTAAATTCTTGGATATCATGCAGAGAAAAATAAAAGCCAAGCACACACAGCACTAAGTGCATTTTGAAACGATCAATTCCTATATGTTCTCAGCTCTATCTTGTACTCAGAAGCTGTTCATCTATCAAATATCATTGAACTTACATTTTAAATTTACTTTAAGAAAAAAGAAAACCCGTTAGACATTTGAACAGTGTGATTTTTACTTCAAAGCACTCTAAGAGACAATCAACTGACCTTTGCTATTGATACAATAACCTTCACTGCTTGCAATTGCGTTTTCACTGGAAAACTACGTTATGTAATCAAAACCATTGGAAACATTGGAACAATTATGGATTTCAAAACAAACCTCCTCAGAGAAGTGCCATATCTATAGGAATCTTAGATTCAAATAATCTACTGGAAAGCTAAAGGCACCCACAAAAGCAAACAGCTTCCTCTCTCAACAACATAAAGCAAAAAGCTACAGGAAAAGTATCAGAGCTACTGAACTCAAATCACAGGAGACAAAGCCAGCCTCCTCCCCAAAAGGCTTAATATGTAAGTTATTCAGACAGTAATTTCACTTACAGTCAGTCACCTGTGACCAGACCTCTCACCAGGCTAGCTAACTGAGGTGTGTATTATTTCATTTTTGCCAACGTTCCTCTAGATTCTAAAGCAGAAAATAGGTTTTAAATGACAGTACCATGCATGTATCTACGGTTCCCAGTGCACTGAGTAAAAAGCTATAGATCTCACGGCAGATGGTCTACTTGAGGGTGACACTTACTTTCCTTGTAAGTTGAAACTTTCATTCCTACATTTATTGCTTTTTATTTATGGTATATTATCATATACTTTCTTCTTTCAACAAAACAACAAAAAGCAAAAATAAATTAAGTCCAAATACTGATCTTAAATTAAAGTCGTTTCTGTAACAATCACTTCGATATGGCTGCATGGAAGGAAGGCACTGTCCATAGACACAGAAACAGCTGTTTATAAAGCACCTTGTATAAAGACCCATGGTCATCATGAGCTAATATTAAAGGTAAGTACCCAAATCAGTACCAAGGCAAAACTACAGGCACTCACACCCACAAAAGCAGTTAGAAGAGAGGATGACAAGAGGTAGGAGAGAAAGGAAACATCACCATCCCACAGCACACACATGCAAAATCCCTCACTTAATCTCTATCAATACTTGAAAGAAGTTCTGCCTAGATTTCTGCTATTGTTTGCCTACAACTACAGCTAGAGCTACTTATGAATAAGCAGAATCTACCCTCCCTTATCAGCAGGCTGCAAAGTGAAACTCCCACATTCTTCTGCTCTGTGAATTTTGCTTCCCTTAATGCAAAAATGCCACTTTCAAAAGGAAAAGAGAAAAAAGAAGCCTGCAAACCGGACTCAGCTTGCAATCTTAATGGTTCAGATATGCTGCTGGGAGAAACAACTGAAAACATTCAGGGTACAAGGAGAGAACACTAAATTTGTATTTCTTGGTTAATCTGAAAATAGCTGCACCATAACGTTCTCGTGCACCACTCATTTCTTACAGAAATCAGATACTGAAATGAGCGGTCGTTCAGATAGCTGCAACACAGAGCAGAGAACTGCCCCAGCTGGAAAGATGAGCAGTTTCTACTGAACAGTTTTTCATTCAGTTTACTTCCACATTCGAATTCATAAGAAACTTAAATAGCTCTAATACCGAATAGAGAATTGAAAACTACCAAGGAGCCATTATAGAATGACCTGGGTTGAAAAGGACCACAATGATCATGTAGTTTCAACCCCCCTGCTATGTGCATTATTGCCAACCACCAGACCAGGCTGCCCAGAGCCACAGCCAGCCTGGCCTTGAATGCTTCCAGGGATGGGGCATCCACAGCCTCCTTGGGCAGCCTGTTCCAGCGTGTCACCACCCTCTCTGTGAAAAACTTCCTCCTACTATCTAACCTAAACCTCCCTTGTCTCAGTTTAAAACCACCCCCCCTTGCCCTATCACTATCCACCCTCAGATATCAATTTGATTTAATTTCAAAAAGATATTCAAAAATACAGGAAGGGTTCTGCAAGGCAAGGCAACTAAGGGTAGCAGTTGTTCTATTAAAAAACAACAACATTTTCTCCATAAATAGTCATTGAGTCACAAACCAGAAGTGCTCGTTTATAACTCCTTACAATTAGTCATCATTACAGTTAAAATATAGAGGTAATAAGGTCTTTCTGTACCTTTGACAGGATCATGAGATATTTGGAGACAAAGTAGCTTTATACATTAGTGTAACAATCTTCAAATTGCTGTTACTATTAATTACCAGGAGAAAAGCTTTCCCACCTGTGCTAGTACAGACCCAAGGGGGAACGCAGAATCATAGAATCTTCACAGTTGGAAAAGACCTCTAAGATCATGTATGGGAACTGTTGAATCACTGCCTGAACCTCTGATTGACCACCTGAGGGGAGTGCTGAGTCAGCTGCAGGGGCACAGGTGAATGCAATTTCACCTGAGTGACCACAAGGAGTAGAGCCTGGCTCCACTCCTCCTAGACCCCATTTAAGAGCTGACTCCCAAGGAGGAAAGATCTCCAGCTGGAGACCCTTCATCTTGGAGCACTTCTGCAAGCCCAGGACACAGGTAAGATCTTTATTTTGTTTCTGCTTTGTAACGGGATAATCTCTCCAATCCAATACCTGTATACCTGTTTGCCATACAGATCACAACATCCAGTCATCAACACATCACCACAATGACCACTAAACCATGTCCCTAAGCACCACATCTACTTGTTTCATGAACACAGATGCACTAAAATACCGTTTAATCAGTTCTTAGCAGCCTATGTGTAATTGTAATGTATTCTTTTCAAGTAAACATTGACCCTGACTATTCTTACAGTAAGGAAAGAACACATTTGTAAGCATTGATGTTTTCTGACAGCCCTTCCCAAATAGCTGTAAGCAGCACAGAGAGGATGCAACAGTGCCATAAACTTGCAAGCAGTTGGACGAACTTGAAACAATAGTTTGACATGAAACTGTTCTTTTTCCAAGAGTTTGTTTGGTTATTTTAAAGTTTTCCTGAAAATACAAGGCCATGCAGTGGCACCTTTAACAATAACTCCTGATACTTTGTCTGATCAAAGGGACACCCAGAGTTTGAAGACAACTTGCTGGACCAAACACTGCTAGCTATTCTCTCAGTTGTTTATTTGCCTCTGTCTGATATTTCCCATTAAGGAGTGCAAACACAATACTCTGCAACCAACAGTGAATGAAGCAAATGCAACCCAGGAATGCCACGCACGCTGAGTGAGGCTCTCAGGAAGGGTTGCACTGATCTCCTACAGCAGTTACAACGCAATCTTTAAACCAGAGTGCTTGTTGCCTTTTGGGAAAGATCAAGCAGAGGGTTGTTGAGCTTGGTATCTCAGAAAAAGAAATAATTCTATCAAAAAGTAT
>PPHD01000457.1:0-64962 GCA_002909625.1 Bambusicola thoracicus | reverse complement strand
GGCGGGCCGCTCCGCCGCCGAGAAGCCGCCGCCGGCGGCCGCCGCTTCCCCCGAGCTGCCGCGGCCCCCGGCCGAGCTGGCGGCGGCGCCGCCGCGCTCCTCCTCCCTGCTCGGGGGCCCCGGCGCGGGCAGCGCCTTCACCCGCGTCAGCCTCAGCCCCGGCCGTAACCAGAGCGCCAAGGTGATCCGCGCCGATCCGCAGGGCGGCCGCCGGCGGCACAGCTCCGAGACTTTCTCGTCCACGCCGAGCACCGCCCGCGGGGCGGCAGGCGGCGGCGGCCCCGGGGCGCCGTTCCCCTGCGGCGGCACGGGGGGCGCCGAGGAGGTGAAGCGCCACAGCTCGGCCTCCTTCGAGAACGTGTGGCTGCGGCCCGCCGCCGGGGAGGCGCCCTCCGCGAGCCGGGGGCCGGGGACCGCGCTGGAGAACGGACTCAACTACATCGACCTGGACTTGGCGAAGGATTGCGGCCACCGCCGCCACCACCTGCACCCCCCCGCGGAGGGCGCCTCGGGCCCGGGGGGGAAACCGCCGCAGCCCCGCTCCCCGCGCGGGAGCAGCCACTCCAGCGACGACCTGAGCGCGTACGCCAGCATCAGCTTCCAGAAGCGGGAGGAGCCCTAGGAGCCGGCCGGGAAGGTGAGCTCGGGGGGCGCGGCCTCGCTGGGTGCTCCGCGGTGCCCTCACGAGGGTGTGGGGCGCGGCGCTGGGCTCCCCGGGGATGCCCGGGGCCGGGGGGCGCCGTGACCCCGCGGTGGCTCGGGCCCGTTCCCGGAGTGCGGTGCTCGTGGGCTGCTGTAGCCCCGTCCCGGAGGGTGCTCCTGAGGTGCGACTGCCGATGTCGGGTCTGGACTGCGCGGATGCGGTGTTGCGGTGTGTAGTTACGATGTGGTCTGTAGCAAATGAAAACGTGAATTGGCTGAGAGCGTGGGGCTGGAAATAGGAAGCTTCAGCTTTAATCCTCCTTTGGCCAGCGCTTGCTCCTGCGGCTCGGGAGGGCGGTGAGCTGCGCTACTCGTGTTTTCCCACGTGTAGAGCTCTGCTGGCGGCATCACCTCGCGGGGCTGTGCTGAGCTAGAACTCAGCTCGGTTTGGAAAGTGCTTTGGGTTTGGGGAAGGCTTGGGAGTCTCCAAAGCATTGTGTTCCAGCTGATGCGGAGCGTGGCTGCCCCGTACTCACAGCAGTGTTGCGAACAGTATGAGAAGCAGGCCCCAGAAGCGTGCATTTGTCATAGGCCAAACTGGTGTGTTTTGGTTTTCCCTAAAGCTTTCCAGTTTTCATTTGGGAAAGCCCCTTGCTGGGCTGTTGCGTGCTGGTTGCAGGTGGCTGGTGAGCAGAGGTGTTACCACCAACAGTGCCACAGTTCTGCTCTGTAGAAGCTTGATGCAGCTCAGAGCAAACATATCCGGTCCAGGAGCTGGTGTAGCACAGTGCAGGCATGGGAGTCACTCAGTGGAAGGTGACTGGCAGCCAGCTCCCTGGTTAGCTCTGCTATGACATGTGCTGTTAGCAGCAGCAGCAGTCCCAGCAGCATCAATGGGTGTTGGCACGGGTGTGCACATGGTGATGTGAGGGGATGAGTCTTGTACTGCTCTTTATTATTTTATCATAAGTATAATGAAGTATGATAAACATACTGGTTGTATCATGTGTTCACTTGGTGCGAGGGTAGGATGCTCAGGACCAGAGCTTCCATTCTGCCTGGTGACAACGTTTATAGAACCCGAACAAAAGCAGAACAGCCTGTCTGTGTTTGCGGTCTGTTAGAGCAATACACTGTTAGATGTTGGTCCTACAGGACTTGCGAAGGCCAGAGCCAGTTCAGAGTTCAAAGAGAGGTCTCAGATTAGCACAGGTGTTGCTGCGCTGGCTTGGATGGTGGCAGGAAGGAAATGTTTTCTTTGTGTCCATGTGGCTGTTACAGCGCTCAGTGAGCAGACGCACCACACTGCACCGTACTCCTTGGGGAGGCTGCCAGGGCTGAGGTGTCCTGGTCAGCATTGCCCTGAGCTCCTGGAGAGGTTTGCCAGCAGATGCGGCATGCTGTTTTGCCACTCCCATTGATAGGAGTATTGCTGCTCTTCCCTGCTCTGTGCTAAGACTGGGAAAGCAGGTGCCAGAGAAATCCACCACTGAGGTCTGAGGGAGTGATGAACATGTGCAGGAGTCAGAGACTGCAGGTCTGAGGGGCGGCAGTGCCACAGCTGTTCACTTGCAGATTTTCACAGATGTGCTTACTGTGCTGCAGACACCTCGCTTTAATTGATCCCATGTGTCACCTTAACACAAAGGCTGTGGCAAAGCTCTCCATCCTGGCGGTGGGGAGGTCCCTGCCGGAGCTGTGCTGGTCAGTGGGACAGAATGTGCCCACCTGTCCCAAGAACACCGAAAGCACCATGCAGCTGCTTGCAGAGGGGTGTGGTGAAAGGTGTTGTCTAGTGGAGGAGCTTCAGTTTGAAGTTAGCTCTTCTTTCCCCAAATAAGGATTCGGCTAAGCAAGTAGAGCTTCTCCTGGGAGGCCAGGAAGAGTCGATCTGTAATTATGTGGGTAGTCTGCAGCCATGCTGCCCTGTGCCTTCCCCATCACTCAGCTCAGCTGCCTGCTCAGATGTTAACTCATCAGGCTCCTATTTCCCGTGCTGGATTCCTTGCCATCAAATGGAACTTTGGTCACAGTTCAGCCTGACTAGTTCATCTTCTTGAGTTCGTTAGAGGAAAAAGAATGAATTGTCCATGTTAGATCGTGCTTATATCTGTTTGTTGTCAAGTCCTCAGACTTTTGCTGCTTTGGAGGTGGAATTGGGGTTTGGCAGGGGAATCAGCCTGTGCCACTATACCTAATGCCATGCTTGAGAAACTCTGCCTGGAGGTGAGTGGTTTATAGGCCTGCAGGTAGTGTACTTGCACGTGTTTGGAACAGTTGTGGAGAACCTTAAGGTAAACCATTCCATGCTGGCATGAGCAGGGAGTGCACTCCAGGTCTGAAGCTTTGTGCACCCCTTCCAAGGGGCAGCCATGCCCCTTTTCATGCTCCATCTCACACTGTGTCACCCTGTGCTTCTCATGCAGTGCAGATGGGCAGATGCTGCCTGGAAGGGCAAGCAGGTGGCTGTTGTTGGTCCTTCTGCTGCCTGAGCAATGTGGAAGAGTAAGGAAAAACCATTTGGAGTGCTGCAGGTACAGCAGAGAGACAACAGCAGGCCTGGTGAGGGAGAGCTGAAGCTGCAGGTATCAGTAAGGGACGGGGAAAGCTGCTTCAAGTGCCCTTTCTTTGCTCTCCATCATTTGCGTAGCTGTGGGTTTTTATTTATCCCTTTAATCTCAGAAGTGGTAGAAGAACTGTGCCTATTCATTTTTCTTCCTCCCTCTCCACAGAGCAGGCTTTTTTCCCCTTCCCCCCCAACAAAGGCCAAAACTATCTGGATAACTCTTGTTTTATCCATTCTGGAATGTTTTCTTGTTCCAGACTACAAGGCAAGGACCTCACATGTTTGCCATTCAACTCCCAGTGGGTAAAATGATTGCTGTTGCTTGCTCCAAGCCAGCAGCTCCTCTCCTTGTCCTGCTGCCCTGTCCTTCCCCCTGTCCCTGCCACTTCCAGGTTGCATTGTGCACTTAAGGTTTCTTTTAACTCCTTTGAAGTGTGTTTATTTCTCTGAACATTGGAGTTACTGGCTGAAACAATCATGCAGATTTTCAAATAAAAAATAAATAAATCCTTCCCATCTTCAGCTCTTCTCTGCACTCTCTCAAATCCCATTGCTTCCATTGTCACACGCTCTGGGCTGTTTCCTAACATCTGGCCCTGTCTTAGCCTTTGTAGCTCTCTTCTCCTCTAATTCTGTTAAAAGTGCAGCATTAAACTGCTGGGAGCTCCCCTGCACACACACTTTCTTCTGCTTGGGAGAGCTGGGAACTGCTGCATGTGCCGAGGCCAGCCCATGGGTTCTCAGTGCTTGGATCCTGTGTCAGGTGGACTTCTGTGCTGCAGTAGCCAAATCCTGCTGAAAAACACCAGCCTGTGGCATGAAGCTGAGGTGAAGTTTGGGGAGTGATGTTGCTGTAAGGCATTTTAGTCCTGCTTAGGATTTTGCATGCACAGGTGATTAGATGTAGGAAGCACATTCCCAACTTTGGGAGTGGGATGAGAAGAGAAACTTCCTAGGAGTATCAGGGGTATGAAGATAGACCACGGGTAGCTTGTGTTCAGAGCATGCAATCCAAAAATATTCCAAAAAGGAAGGCAGTAGATGTTGACATACGAGGAACAGGAAGGGCTGAAGCAGGATCTCAGAATGAGGCAGGTATGTGGCTTTGATCTCCGGAGCTTCAAAGCAAAGGCATTATTCCCCCGCCTCATTTCCATTTTGTTGATGAGCATGAGAACCTGTGAAAGTGAGCGCTAATAACACTGAATAGAATATGTGCAGCTCCAGCAAGTGGTAACTTGGCTCCCTCACAGCTGTAGGGATGCCTCTTTGCCTGATGCGTGGTGGGGCTTTGGTGCTGTAGGACAGAAGGACACGGTGCAACACCTGATAGGGGGTCGTGCCTTCTAGCTAAAGGCTAGAGGTGGAACTAACTTGTTAACTGAAACACAACAATTACCAAAATAAGATGTGTACCATTAAAATCAGTTTGTGGGGTGAGGTTCTTTCCAGAACTGTACGAACAGAAGTTCCCCCAGTTTTGGATCAGCACCAACACAAATACCAGTGCATTATGAAAGTTTTCCATGCGCTGTAGGCATTACTGTAGTCAAAACTGTGCATTACTTACTGTATGAGCACACCAGTTTTCCCCATACCTCATTATTTGCCAGAATTGAGCCTGTCTCCACATATTTGCATATTTGCAGTTGTCCTGTTTAACAAATCCACAAGCTTATAATCGGTTTGTTTGTTTGTTTTTGTAATTTAGACGGTAGATCCGTTCCTACATTAAATTTTAATACTCATTTATTCCCCCCTCCTTTAGTTTTAATGACAAGTTTCTCAAGGCTTCTCTTTTTTGTTTTCCTGGCTTAAAAATTGCAACTGTATGATTTATTAACCTGTGCAGTAGATATTGAAGTACTGTCTGGACTTGTTTACCCCATAGCTTTCATGTTTATCGTAGAATCATAGTGTCATTAAGGTGGGAAAAGACGACGAAGATCACCCAGTCCAGCCATCAGCCCAGCCCCACCATGCCCACTGAGCTACGTCCCTCAGTGCCACATCTCTGTGTTTCTTCAACACCTCCAGGGACGGTGACCTCCCCACCTCCTCGGGCAGCTGTGCCAGTGCCTCACCACTCTTTCTGAGAAGTTATTCCTGATATCCACCCAGAATGGCAACTGGAGGCCATTCCCTCTCATTCTGTCACTGTTACCTGGGGGCAGAGGCCAACCCCTGAAGAGAGCAATGAAGTCTCCCCTGAGCTTCTTCTGCACTGAACATCCCCGTTCCCTCAGCTGCTCTCCCTGAGACTTGTTCCCCACACCCTTCACAGCTCCCTTGCCCTTCTCTGGACACACTCCGGAGCCTCAATGTCTTTCTTGCAGTGAGGGTCCCAATGTCAGTGTTTTAACTGGTTTCTGAATATGGTTTAATTTTGAAAATGAAAGAGAACATTGCAGGGCAAGGAGGACACTCGTTTTTAACTAGCAACTGTGGAGAGTCACGTGCATTTCCTTAGATAACGCTCATAAGTGGAGGAATACAGCTCCTAAGTTAAGTACAAAACAAATAAGAATGAGTGAACTTTGACATCCAAAAAAGTATTGTTATTATGAAATGTGTGGTAAAAGGAGAACTGCATTCATACATTTTCTTTAACTGCAGTATTTTCTTCTTTACGCTGCACTAACTGGACAGTACAGTAAATTCCATTAGAACAGGTTCACTGGAGTTTCACACTCTTTCTTCTGGATTAGGAAGTACAGACTCCCTTAAAATTCCTCATTGTCAGTAATACCTTGTGAAAGAAAATCTTAAATGGCAAAAATGTTGTGGCTTGTTCCAGCAGGTCTTGGGGTTTTCACTTTGTGGTAAGAGCTGCAATGCAAAAATGTTAATATTAACAAATGTGTCTACGTTCCCAATTTGTCATAATGCTAAAAGCTGGCTTTCGGTCTTGTTTGTGTAGCCCATTACAGTAACCATTCGTATAACTCAGTAGCATTATTCTGTTTTCACCTTCTTCTGCCATCTAAATAAATGGTGATGGTGATGGTTATTGTTTTGAATTTGTGAGATAAAGGCAGTGAAGGAGAGGTGCCAGTGACTTAAAACAGATTCTCAGGTTTAGCAGCTTTATTCTCTGCTTACAGAAATGTTGGGAAATAGAACAAAAGGCAGGGTGTGAACAGATAAAGGAGATTTAAATAAGTCTGGCACTCTTTAACTAACTAAAAGATGTCTTGATATCTATCTCTCTGATCGTGTTTGACACATCTAGGTCACGTTCTCTGAAGGCTGTTATTAGAGATTTAACCTTGGGTAATTGCAAACTGTATTTTCTTCAGAGCAGCGTTTGATCAGGTACGTGGGGCAGCAAAAGTTTGTGTGCGTTCAGACGTCTGTATTAATTTGGGAGTCTGGTTAAGGGATCTGCTGTCAGCCACCTGAACCGTGCGATGAGGTGCACCCGGCCTGTGGCGTACCACTTGTCAGCTGTTGTGAGATCCCATTCATTTGGAAACCGGGGACGTGGAAAAAATGACCGATTAAGTTTTCAGGAGAGGTACGCTTCAGAGAAGGGAATTAGGTTAGAGGGGTGTTCCACTCATTGCAGTTAGCAGAACCACTGAAGTGTGCTTGTACATTGGAACTGTCGATTATACGTGTTATAAATTCAGTGTGGGAACATCTACAACTACAATTTAATTTGCAGGGTTTTTATTTTTTATTTTCCAAGTCTGGATATTGGGTTTGGATACTTGTCAGTCACTGAGCATTGGACAAGCTTTCTTCAAAAATCAGAATCCGAGGAAAAACGGGAAATATCCATCAGCCTTGATTCTTGTCCTCTTTCAGTGCTGTGGCTTTCCGTGTGGTGCACAAATGTTTGCTAAAACATAACTGTGAGACAGGAACTCCTTAAGCTGGCTGCGCAACTCAATAAAATGCATAACCAAACTCTGCAGGAGGGCTTTCCTTCAGTGGAGCAGTTCTCTGAAGGGGTAAAAAAAAACTCCCAACGAGTGTAGAGTTGGCCAACGATTGCGAGTTCCTTCTGCCAGTATTTGACTGAATTTACACTTACAGCAAAACAAACAAAAACCAAAACAGCAATAACAAGAGCAACAACCAAACAACAATCCTTTGTTCCTGCCATGAGATAATGCACATGTAGACATCGCCAGTGACATCCATTGTGAAACACTGTATCCAAATGTGTAACTTGGCCAAGAGAATGAAAGAACCTCCAGAAGTGTTGATTGAGGTGGAGGATTGTCTGAGTTTGTTGCTCCTCTTACTGCGTATCTTGGTTTGAGTCTTGCTTGCTGGTCTGTAGATGACAGCGGGGGAGTGGAGCAGAGATGTGGAGCCGGAGGCACCCTGGCTGCAGCCAGGGCTTGCCTACTTTGGTTCTGACTCAAGCTTCCCATACTCCAGAGGTGCAGGAGAAATCTGAAGTAACAGCTGGTTGTGTCAGTGAGGAAATCTAGATTAAAACCTTTGGTGGTAGTTCATCTTCAGCATAACCTGGCCTGCATGTAAATAACAAGGTGGGAAAGGAGTTTTTTACCCATAGAGAACAAGAATAAATGACTTTTTACTTTGGGATATATCCTTGGGGATATTTCCTTTTATAGACTTCTTGCATTTCATGAAAGAGAGCAATGGAGGTAGCTCAGCTGCACAGTTGTTGAAAGAGGTAGGAATATGAGAAAGGATCTGGAGGGCAGGAGGTGTGAGGAGCAGCTGAGGGCCCTGGGTTTGTTCGGCCCAGAGCAGAGGAGCTGAGGGGAGCCCTCATGGCAGCTGCAGCTCCTCACAGGGAGCAGAGGGACGGTGCTGAGCTCTGCTATATGTGACAGCAAAAGGCCCTAGGGAATGGCATGGAGCTGTGCTGGGGAGGGCCAGGTGGGGTTAGGGGGAGGTTCTGCACTGCAGGGCAGTGGGCACAGCCCCCAGCTGCCAGAGTTCAAGAAGCATTTGGACAGTGTTCTCAGAGATAGGGTTTGGGTAGTCCTGTGTGGAGCCAGGGTTGGACTTGAGGATCCTTGTGTGTCCCTTCCAACTCAGGATATTCAATGGTTCTGTGACAACTGGGATTGCTCAGAGGATTTGGAATGATTTAGATCTCAGTGAGGTAATAGATTCCTTGTTGTGGGAATGAGGATGTTTATGATGGCTGTACAAAGGGGAGTGAGCAGTGCTCTTCTTGCAGCGCTAGTAGATTCAAGCTGAGCAGTTTTCATCTGGTGAAAATAAGTGGCACTTCAAATCCTTGTGATGGTTACAATGTGTTTTGGGCCGGTCACTGCTTTGATAAAAGTGAAAAAAGTGCTTCTCTTTTTACCCGCTGCATTTAACTTACTTCTGTTTTTGACTTCCCTGCTCACACAGCACAGGCACAGGTGTTTCTAAAGCCTAAGTGTGCTGAAATCAACTGAAACAAAGGAAACCTGTAGTTGAGGAATCTCAACAAGCTGCTGCATCCTGGGTGTGGCCCTGCAAGCCCTCTGGGCAGACTGAGGCAGCTTGCTGTGCTGAAAGGCTCTGCTCTGCTGCTCCTCTCCTGCTGGGCTGCCCGTGTTCTCCCGGGGCACTTCTCTGCCGCACATCAGGGAGCTGCTGAGGTGTGCTGGGAAGAGAGGGGCTGAGGCCAGTTTGTCTGCAGCAGTCCTGTCTTCACTCATCCTGTACAAGTAAATGGTGGCTGTAGTTAGGCTGGCTTATTAGTTAGCAGATGTTTGTATTTCCCCATTTTGCATGTAGCAGTGTTCAATTTTTTGAGAAACAGCAAAATCAGATGAGGAATTTAGTTTGTTTAGGAAGCTGTAGGTTGAAAGCTGTAAATATTTTTCTTATTGAAAGTTAATATTTGTTCTAGTGTCAGTATTTTGAAAATAATGTTGTATTTTGTTGACTCTGTGATCATCTGGTGAACGTGATGCTGAATGTCCTTTAATTCCTCGGACGGCTGATGTGGGTGGGTAGCCAGAGTGATGTACTTCTGTCTGGGACGGAGGCACAGGCAGGTAAAGGTAAATAGCAGAGGGTGGCACATGGCTGTGCTGTGCCTGCTGCTGTGCTTTGAGTGTGCAGCTGACGAGACTTCGCTCTTAAACGGAGCCAATTAATTTATATCCAGGCTGGTTTTGAATGCTTTAAACAACATCAGGGTTCTTGAACAATGAAACAAAGCTCTGCAACACGTTTCATTCTTTTGGGTATGCAGCTTTTCCTCACAAGCTGCGGTACAAGGGAAAAGCCCTTGTGGAGGTGTGCAGGCATGTAGCGAGGGCATGTTTTTTCATGCCTTTGAACTAGGTTAGGAATGTGTCTCAAGATGGAAGAATGAATAGTTATTTGGTGCTCTTAGCCTGCAGGCTTGAAGCGGGAGAGGAATGTTATTGTGTCTTCAGCGCCTGGCGCACACAGCCGTGTTGTACGGGGACTGGCATGGCTTGGTGCCACCCTGCACACAGCTGCTGGCCACCAGTGGTGTTTCCTCTGTCGTAAGGCTCTGGGAAACTGGGGGCATATCTTCAATTAGGAAGTGCCCTTTAGAGCAAAGGGATTGCGGCACAGAAGTATACCGGCCTAACAAAACTCCCTGAGTACACTGATGTGATTCTCTGTACCTACATCCCCTTTTTCCTGCCTCTCTATGAAGTGCTTTCCCGGGAAGAGAATAAGGATTTGCATTTCTCTGAAATTCTGTTTTGACCCTGAGGTGGTGGCAGCGTGCCCCTGGAGAGAAAGGCAAGCAGAGGCTGAGAAAGTAGGGTGGTTCAGGTTGGAATAACCCTTGGAACGTTTTCTGATAAATAAACCTGCATTCAGAACGCACTGTGCTTTAATATGCTGGTGTTAGCTAAACTAAGACGGACCTGTTCAGTCAGTGCAGTTCTCAAATGCCGCTGCTGTAGTGAGTGTGATTGAAGTACCCAGAGTTGGGGTTTCAAGCACTGAATGCTCATTTCTTTGAGAACAGCAGCCGCTGCAGTAGATACCCAGAGAAGTTTGGGCTTATTTCGGTATGTGACTAGTATAATTGTGTGAGTGGTTTATTCAAAGCGGAGTGAGATCAGCTGAATGTGAAAGATGGAAAAATGGATTTCATTTCTTCAGTTGTTTGATTTTTCAAAAAAAAAAAAAAAAAAAAACCAAAAAACAGCTTTACTAAATGTGAGATATGGAAATCCACAGTAACCAGGCCCACTCAGTTTCACCTACTAAATATAGAGGAGTCTTTAATACAATAAATTACTGTTAAATGCAAAGTTTATTTTGTTAAGCAACTTATTTATGTATTCATGTATTTCAGCACTTCATTGGGGTTTTCATTCAGACTCAGCTTGACAAGTCATAAGGAGGAGATTGAACCCACTAAGTAATGATGACTTGTACTGGCCATTAATTTTATTGGTCAAGAATCTGTATAAATATACTCTAACAGTATTATCTAACTGGGAATTACACCAACTGCTAAATTAAAAGGTTATATTGCAAATCAGCATGATTTAGTGGTTATCACTCTTTGAGAATGACCATTAAGAACATGAAAAGATAAGGTTCCTCATTTGCTAATCTAAATGTGATTATTTTAATCACTTTAATTTGAATTAATCCACCGTGAAGTTAAGTGTCAGCACATACATGGTAATTAAATATACTTGAACTGATAGGATCATGCAGAAATAGAGCACAGGCGCAGAAAAGACCTGGTTCCAGGACCTTGTGTGATCTAGAGAGGAAAGCAGACAAAACACAACACAGTAAGAGACTTGGGAGGGTGCAAGGAGAGAACAAAGCAGAAGGGTGGGGAAGTGATGCTTAAATGCAGGGGAGGGTGAGAAAGCCAGGCAGGCCATGGTACTCTAGCCTGTTAGTGGGTCATATTTGAGAGGAGTTTCACCAAGTTGGAGAAGGCAAAGTTGTGTAGGAAGGGGTACAAAGAATGAGTGAGCAGGAGGAGGAATTGGGATAATGCTGGGAAGCTCACATTTCAGTCAGCGTAATTGGGCTTTAATGACTTGAATGACTCATAATCTCTTAGCTTGATAGGTCACCGTAAAATTTTAAACATAGGTATGAATGAAGTTACTTGCACTGGTTTCATTGTGTGCTTGCGGTAGTAGAAAGCACAGATGTGCCAAGGATTGTCAGAGGAAAAGAGAAAAAAAATGGTGTAAGATGTCACTAACGTTTTTGCAAACATATTTTGGAGGAGAGTTTGCATGACGATCCTTCTGCATGAGGGCTATGAAATATTTCTCATCTTGGTGGAGCAGTGGGAGGAGTCTTCAGTTAATGTGAATTGCTGTAACCTACTTGTAGCTGATGGGACTGGGGCAGCATGCCTCCTTTCGGAGTGTGTGCCTTTAAACTTTCTTTTCCCTCTGTAAGCTGTTACTGCATTGTTCTGTTTGAATTAATAACAAGACCCCATTAATTTTAATTAGCTCTGCTAACGAGTTACTTCTAAAGTGCTACAAAATGATCTGTAATTCAGCGTCTGATTTATCTCCTACCTTGGGTATTTCATCTTTTCCCAAAATTCTTCTCCTGCAGATCGGTGAAGACGTTTGATCTGTCTCGATTTGAGCTTGTTTACGTCTGCGTTTGTTAGAGTAGCTCATCAGCTGTTATTCCTTTAGCAAATACCTCCTGTGATGTTAATTGTGTTTCATGGATTTGGGTCACATCTTGGTGTTTGTGTTCAGGCTGAAGAAGCAGGTAGAGGCTAAAGTCTGCTGAATGCTGAGTGTTCTGAGTAGGTGGGACAGCAGAGCACTTAGTTGTAGTGTTTGTGTTGTAGGACCTGAATGGTTTCTGTGGCTTTGTAACCTGTGGTCTGTCAGCCCCAGAAGCCTTTGCATGCTGGAGTGCTGGTGCTCTATTTGATTCTTAGTGGTTTTATCGAAATGGGTTTGCTTCTTCACTCTTCGTGGAGGTGCCATTATAAAATAGGAATATAGTATAGCTGCATGTGTGCTATTGAGAAGAACACTTCTCCACTATGGTCTGTTTTGGTTCTGGTGAAAAATAGCAAGCTGTTTCTGAGACGAGGCATCTTTCACTGGCAAAGCTGCTGCTGTAGTATCCATAGTGGTACAGCCGTCTGTGCTTGATATCTGTTCAAACAATCTTTTCCCTCAGACCAAAAGCCTCACTGACAAGGTAAGTTCCTAGTTTCGATAAGGATGTGTACGTGGAAAGCAATTTCAGGTGAATGTGCCTCTCAGCCCTGCTGCAGTCAGAAGCAGAGTGGGTCTGTGCCCAGTCCGTGTTCGCATTCAGAGATGATAGGAGGATTCAGTAAATCAGACTGGCACAAGGAAGCATCATTCTCTCTAAAACATACCCTGCTGATGAGGCAGCAGCTCAGAGCCTGTGGTAGAAAATTGTTGTCCATTCATTAAAAAATCTTTTACTTGTTCTCCCCTGTGGTGTGATGTAAAAACCGAAAGTGTGTTGTGGAGCAGACTTGTGATGGTGAGAGCAAAGCTTGCTTTAACTATCTGATGAGCTTCTAGCACTCTGATCTGCATTAGGAAGTAAGCTCTTAAAGATAGCTCTGCTGCTCCACAGAATGGTTCCAGATGGAGTTTGGGTGCAGCTGGAGGATTAACATGCCTCAAGAGCTACTAGAATCGTCTGTGGCTTGACTTTTTCTTTCTTCCTTCACTTCATTTTTTCTGTAGCTTTCTGTTTTAAGCCTTATTTATTGAGAAGTGTTACTGCACTCTGTTTTTTCAAACTACTGTGTCATTAATTTGGCAGGAGAGGAGGAAGGTTAAAGTTCCTCCTTACCTTCTCCCCCCTCTCCAGTGAAATTTTTGATTGTTCTCTTTAATGAGTCATTTTCTCTACAGCTGAAGTTAATTTAACGGCTCATCCAAACAATGAATGTTTTCTGAGCAAGGAAGCGAGGGAACTCCAGTTCTTCCCCTTTTCTTTGTGTAAAGGTATGTCCTGGGCGTTTCCAAAAGAGCATGGAAAAGAGCGCAGACACAGATTTCTTACAATTTTGCAGAAAGAAACTTCATTTTTGTGTGTGTATTTTTTTTTTTAACGAGCTTGTCTTACTGTGTTTAGGTTTTGTTCCTCCTCCTCACAGGCTCATAGAAATCCACCAGTCCGGATAGATGAGTAGCTTTTTCCATCGTAAGGGGCTCTGGCAGTACAAGCATTTTGGCACCTTGTGGTCGGTGAGCTTGCCTGTCAGTGACAGGATTCCCCCTGGTTCATTCTGCTGCGGCATCTGAAGGTCACACAGCACGCTCTTCGTTTGCCATCTGGCAGTTTATTATTAGCGATGGTATGGAAAGAAGCAATCAGAAAAGCAGGACCAGAATGGCCAGCGTGTCACACGTTGCAGATGTGCAGTGCAGGCTGGGTTAATGTGGCACCCGCCTGCCAGCCAGTCTGTGGGCAGCGCTGCCATGTGCTGCAGGCCTGGCTCTGTGGGTCTTCCCCACATCTGTGGTCGCCTTTGGGGTACATCTGTGGTTGGAATTGCAGTGCCTTAGGAAAATAGGTTTTGTTTTGCCTTCTGAGTGCCACTATGATGTTTGAAAATTGGGTTGTGTTTTGTACCGTTCTCCTAAGGGCAGCAGGAAGGGATGGCTTTGCTTATGTATTTGCACACTGTGGAGGAGTGTCATCCTTTTAGAGTTTGGTAGCAGAACTTCCATTGGTGTGGGTGGAGGGGAGCATCCTCAGCCCTACAGACAGGGCAGATGGAAGCAGATAAGAGTTTGCAGTGCTGTGGTACGGCTCTATGTCCACAAATGTTCCACGGGTACTTTGCCAGTACTTAAAAGTTGATAGCAGACGTTCCTGAACTCTTAATTTTCTGGTTCGTATTTCCCGTACTGGAGTGTGTGTGCACATCAGAAGGAGGGCTGTGCGCTCTGTGCTGTTGAAGCCAATGTGCTCAAGTTCATTGTTTTGTGGGGAAAAAGGGTCATCAAAGATTGGAAATGAAAATCACGTGTGAAATATTTCTGACGTGAATGTCATAGATTTGTAAAATCTGTTTCATACTTCTGTTTGTGGAACGTGGGGTGCTCCGATTTGGCTGCACAGCACCAAGTTATTGTGCGTCAATGTCCTCACACAAGGCTTTGATTAAGCGAGAAAAAATGCTGTGATTTTAAAGGCTGGCTTGTGTACAAACTTGCACAGAGGAACAAAAAGTGTGAATTCAAGAAGTTAACATTTTTATGTGTTTTAATACCATGCATAGTAGTGGCTGGTATGGTCAAAAAGAAAGCCATGGAATAAAAGGGAAATACTCATTTCAACCTTTGGGAAGGACACAGAGACATTCCATAGCAGATCAGATTTTCATTCATTTTTCAACTGGGTATGGTGTGTTAACCAGGGTAGGCTCAGTGACTGTTTACTTGTGGGCTGCAGGTATGGGCAGCTATGTAAGGTTCAGTCATCAGCTCAAGTTCCATGTGGCTCAGCCAGGCCTCCCCGCCCCCCATATAAGCCCTGTACGGTTTTGATCGCAGCGTATGGCATTATATTCCTGTGTTGAATTGGGCTGCTGATGTGAACATGCTTTGATTTGGACCTCTTTCTCCAGCTGTGCATCTAAATATTGTGCACTGTAAAATTTAAGAGCTGGCTTTTTATTCCTGCTTTCCCAATCCAGCTTTCATCCAGAGTTCTATCATTTGAAGTAAGAGCTATCTGCTGTTCTTTTTCAACCTCTGCTTGATTATTTTTCCTTCATCTAATCTTGTATGTAGCTGAAAATACAAAAATCCTAGACGATTGGGCCAACTGTATTTGTTCTTTTTTTTGCAGCCTGTTGATAACTCTTGTTTCTTTCCACTGCATCAGAAGTAAATGCTTTGTGTGCTTGTGGAGCCTTAATTAAACAGCTTCTTTGTCCAGCTGGCAAACAAGAGGTCACATTCGCTACTCTGTTCCAAACTTCATTGTTATCCACTTAATTCCTACCTTTTTCCCCCAAGTGCTGCTGATCTCTGTTGGCTGGAGGAGCCCACACCTCTGGAGCACTGCTCCCTTTCGTGTTCCTTGCACATCATGTCAGGAGGAAGAAGGTATTACTGGAGCAGATGAAGCACCAAAAGGTCTCCAAACAGCCTCAAGATAAGGGACTTTGCACCTCATCAGTTCGGAGCGTGAGTGGTACTGGTGTGTGGGTGCCCTAGCTGGCCTTTCAGGCTTACTGGCATGTGAAATCATGGCTATGCATGGGACTGTCCCCACGGCCTACAGAGGCGTTCCTCCTGCCTCCTTCCTCCCAGCACAGGCACTGAGCAGGCAGATGGGGCAGGGCTCTGGGCTAAAGGTGCCCTGATGTGGGGAGGGGAGAAATCAACTCTTAATGCATGTGCTGTTCACTTAGCTTATAGAACACATACAACGAGGCTTATTCTATAAACCTGTTGTGATCAACAGCACATGAACTGGTAGTTTACGTTGCCCAATGCATGCCTTTGACGTGCAGAGGATAGATTAGCAATTTACTTTGCTGTGAAGCGCTAGAGTGACATTTTTTTAGTGCCTTGAGGCACATTCTATCTACGTTTTGTTTCTGTGATCCACAGGCAAGTATTTCAGTTTGGGCTCCTTACCATCTCATTACTTGTTTGAAAGTTGAGAACAGATGTGCATTTCCTTGTTGTTATAACAAAGATGAAATACTTAAAACTCAAAGCATTCTTTCAAACAGGGAGAAATAAAGATTTTTCCTCATGTTTCAGGACTAGGAAACTATGAACTTCAAGGGAAAACATTCTGGATAAATAAAGAGTAGGTCCTAAAGACCAAAAATGTGTTAATGAAATTTTTACTTCAAAAGAAGAAACGTTGAGATTCACAACGTAACTGTGCAGTGCTGCAAGCAGTGGAGCAGGAGGAAGAAGCCAAGTCATCCCTGGCTGTGGAGGAATGAATGAGGCTGTGCCACTGTAACCCACTGCTTATTTTTTGACTGTCCAAATTCTACCCGGTGTATCGTGATAGTGAAGAGGTGTTTCTAAGGTCTTACTCTGTGCAAGATGTTGGTTGCTTACAGGCCCAACCCCTGGCACTCATAAAGTTGTGTGCCCTGTACTTCTTGGCTCAGCACAGTAACAGATATGAGTCCTCACTCTTTGGATGAAGTTCTCTGATTGAATGTGGGAAGGAGTGTGAGTAGCTGCACTGCTGCAGCTGTTTGTTCATTAGTTGATGAGAAATAGCCCAGCTGCATCCCTTGGCAAGTTGCACATGCAGCTCATGACACGTTGACAAATATCACACTGTTATTTTCCTGTGCTTCAATGTATCTGCTTGTCTCTTTCCTCTCTCCCTGTAGATCTGCTGGGACAGGGGCTGTCATTTTTTTCTGTTTGCTCAGCAGCCGGCAAAGTGAGGCCTTCACTTGTGTCTGAGGCTGCCATGTGCTATCACAGCACAGCCACAGCAGTAACTGCTATCTCTAGTGGTTGCATCCTCTCCTGTGTTGTGCTGGACTTTACCTGAACCTGTAATATGCTGCTGAGGTTCCACGTCCTCCTAAGGCCCAGAGCAGCGAGCCTCACTGTGCTCACAGACCTCGAGTGCCACTGCCAGGCCTTCTCTGTCTCCTCCTTCCTTCCCGGTAGCTGTTTCTGCTGAAACGTGCCCAGAAGTGCTGGTAGAGGGATTTTTTCCAAGTGTGTATCATCAAGGTTTACCCAGGAATACGATGTGTGTACCAGCTTCCTTTCCTCTGTGTTTAACTTTGAATCAGACATGTAATTTCTGTCGTTACCTTGTAATCTGTCTTGCTGCCTCTGCTTGCTGATTGGAATTCAAGAATAACAGAGAGCTTTTTAAAAAGCCTATCTTTCACGAGTCTGTAAGAATGGGGTCTTTTTTGACAAAAAGTGATATTTAGTTAAAATGCAAATGACAGACAATCTGCCTTGTTTTCTCTCCCTGTGAGCCCCAGCTCCTCAGTGTGCTGGAGCAGACAGAGCCGATCTCTGCCCCAAGAACTGCCCGCACCTCAGAATTTGAAGAGGAAGGAAGAGCTTCTAACTGTTCCATTTTCTGACCCTGGTCGTTTAAATTTCAACCTTCAGTGATTTCAGCGGTGATGAAACTGGATAGCCTGGGAGGTTCCTTTTTTGGGGCACCTGTGAGAGCACCAGGCCGCTGACATAGTCGGGCTAAAGGCATCAAAACACACAGCGTGATCACTGAGTGTGCAAGGGGGAGAGCTGAGTTTAACAAACGGAGGCGCAAGGAACCTGAGTTCAAAGGGAGCACGCCCTTCCCTTCCCCAGCTGCGCTCTGCCATGGAGGAGAGGCAGGGAGTTCTCCGGTGGAAGCAAACTTCCTACTTTTGCCTTGGGGAAGAAGTTCAGAGAGCTCTGAAATTAACTTAGAATTTCAGAGAGGCGAAAGGAAGAGCAGATAATTACGGATTTTGATGCCAAACCCATCATTCAGTAGTAGATTTTTTCATTCTGTCTTACACTTCAGGGGATAAAAAGGTGATGTTTTCTTTTCCCCCCGTGTTTTCTTTGACTTTATTCTTTCTTAATGTGAATTAATACTAGCTTTCTTACCCACTGCAATCTACGGATCTTCCCGTGTTTATTGCTGAGAGCTGTTTGCATTACTGAAACACAGACAGATGGTTGGAGTATCTTTTTGTACAAAAGATTCAGGGCCTTGTATAGCTGAAGTCCTTTCTGCAAGGTAGGGTATAGCTTTGATTCTGTTTGAGTTTTTTTTCCGTTCGCATATGAAACCATAAACTGTAAAGGGAACTCGATATACTTGTACTGTATTTGCAATTTAGATTGCAGAGTGTTTTGGAGTGCACATGTTTGGCTGCCAGTGAAACCACTGGCTGTGAGTCAGAAGGCATCGAACGCTGTTTGCTGAAGTGTCCTTAAGGGCGAGGTCATGTAAAGGATGGAAAAATGTTTCAGAGTGTTCTGGGAAGCAGGAGGAGGGGATTTGAGTCTTGTGAGCAGGTGAACCTGGGGGGGCTGCAGGGTATGTGTCAGCTTGCCTCTCCCGTATCTTCTGAAAGGCCATTTTAGGTGAGGCAGCGCAGCGTGCAGTGCTATGAGCTGTGGTGCCGCGGGCTCCGTGGGGCGCTGGGGTTGTTCCTGCTCTGCTCTGCGTGGCACGAGGGATGGGGCGGCCGGTGGGGAGGCAGGCCACGAGCTCCTTCTGGAAGGTGCTGCTGCTGGCAGCGTGCTGCTGACAGACGCTCAGAGAGCAGCCTCGCTGCCTGCCTGCTCGCAGTGAGAGCCGCAGGGATTTGGGAAATGGGGCAAAGTTCAGGCGCTCACCGCAGCTCACAACGCGCCCGGCCACGCCAGCTGCCGCCCAGCTGTAGCCTCGTTCTTCCTCCTCAGCTCCTTTAGTTGAAGTGCGTGCTGTTAGTGTGCTCAGTTGGTATTCTTCAAACACTGGGGCTTGCTGAAGCTGGCTTCTGGAGTAGCCTTGCTTCTGCTGGAGAGACCGGGGAGAGCTGTCAGCAAGCAGAGGGGCTGGCAGCGCCGGCAGAACCTGCACTGTAGGTATCGGGGGCTGTGCATATGCCCTTCAGGCAGCTCAGACTCAAGTAAACACAGTGCTCGCCAGCACTCAGTTAAATGTTGTTCTCGAAGAGTGCACGTGCAGTATTTTTTTTATCGTTGCCAATATATATACTGTTTCTTTTGCAATTTTACAGTTTGTTTTGCATTCTCTTTTCTTCAGAGTCATTAATTAGTCCTTGTCCCTTGCTTCAAAATAGCACTTCCTTAGACCACCATCCCGTGTGTTTGTTTGGTGTGGATTGCACAGGCTGTGTTTCAGTAGAGCAAGCAGCAGGGTTGGCTGTGTGGGAAGCTGCAGGGCTGCACCTCTGTGAGCAGGGCTGCTGACAGGACCTGTGCTTGTGTGCAGGCTGGGCTGCACCTGACCGACAGTGCTGTGCTCTGATCTCACCCAACTGGGATGAGATTGGTGTTACGTTTGCGCCTCTCTGCGGCGTCCATTATCCTTGTGGTCAAGTGTGACCAGTTCATAAAAGATGTAGGATAATAAATAATCATCTTAAACTCACTGACCTGTCATCATCATGTGCCTCATTTCCCTTAACAACTTAATGCCTTAACAGATGAAAGTCCTGGTCCAGGGAACCTCAAATGAATAATTGCACATGAGCAGTGCTGGTCAGCTGAGAGCAAATGTCCTCTGTGCTGTGGTCTGTCAGTGAGGTGGGCTGAGGCCAAGCCCTGAGAAGTCGCAAATACTGCAGTTGTAAGTGTGTCTTTCACATCATGCCTTCATTTCATTTGTCAGCTCTTCAGTTTTCTCTTAGAAAGTACTGCGTGTTTTAAAGGGAGTTTAAAGGAGTTTTTTAATGGGGAACGCAGATGGAAGAATTGAAAAGTTTTGAAACAGAGCAGAGAAGTTGAAAGGAGAGGGGTGAGCTGTAATGTTGGAGACAGTTACTGTCCGTCTTAAAGAGATTATAAAAGATGTTATTTATTACATCTGTCTCTTTGTGGAGGACTGAGTATTTGTACCAGGGTGAATGTGATAGTAGCAGTCCTTGTCCTCTTAACTAAGTTAGTCAGAGCAGGCGTGTGCAGGATCAGGTGCTTAGAACCAAAAGTGTGAATTAGCACGTGCTGGTATCTCGAACGTGTGTGCTGGCAACTTATCGCTAACAAGTTATTGCATATACAGTTTTCAGAGTCTTTTGAAAACAAATTCTTCATAGAAAGGTAGTAAGGAAAGCAGAACTGCAACAGAAGCTGTGTTACCGTTTCAAAGCAGGAGACTTGTTGCTTAAGACGACTCACAAGGAAAGGACAACAGACGTAATGTTGAAAGTTGGATGTCTTCTTCAGTTTGTGAAATTGTATTTAAGGTTTTGTGTTGTCTTGTGGAATCAAAGCAGACAGAACATCTGGAGCTGGACAAGGAAGGAAATGATTTGTAGGATGAAAGAGCATTTGAGGATGGCTTCATTTTAATGAACTAATTCATCTTTTTTAAAAATATGTGAACAGACTATGGTGATTGTAAAGATATTTAAATCATAAGGAAAAGGGAAGATAGAAATCTATGCAAGTAGGAAAGGTGTTTTGTTTTTCCTTTCCCCTTCAAGAGAAGCTTGTCCCTTAATGTGAAAATTTGTTTTTCCTTGCATGTTGAAGCCAACACCCTTCCCTGTGCAGAATTGGAAAGTCAGAGCACACTATGTGAGGGAATGGTGATGTGTGGCAATTAGGAGCCAAATGGCTCTTTCCTTTTCCTCTTTTCCCAGAGCTGCTGGTTGTGTGGTCAAGACAGAGAGACTGCACCGTGTTGCAGCACACAGCGTAATGCCTCGAGCTGTTCTCTGTTCAGTGGGCACCACAACAGTGTTAATATCTACTCTGTGAAATCTCTAACTACACGAGTGATTTTATTATTATTTTTTCCTGCCTGATCTTATTGATGCTTCCCATGTTATAGCCGTCTGCTCTGAAACCTCTTGCTCCTTCCGCGATCTGGTTTGCCATTTTCATCTGCTTGGGAAGCCACAGGCCAGCTCTTGTTCCTTCAGAGGAACCCTCTGTCTGCTCCCCTGGGGCAAGAGGAGGTGAGCTGTGCCTCCCACCTCAGCGTTCTGGCAGGACAGCACTGCAGGGGGATTCCTTCCTTGTTCTGCAGCAGTAGGTTGCTAGCAGCACATACTTTCTTTCTGTTTAGGAGCCCAAGTATTGCTTGGTTTGGTTTTTAACATCCAGCTGTTTGGTGACAGATGTGTGGAGGAAATGCCAGCAGTGTGCGGGGCAGAGCAGCAGGTGCTGGGCTAAGTGGAGCTGATGGGCAGTGACCTCACCCTGCCTGTGCTCGGTCTGTGCCCTGTGCTGGGCAGTGAGGAGGGCGCTGGCTGTCACCTTTGCTAATCAGGTTCCAAAAGTTCTGTGACTTTAGTGTGGCTGTGCTGTATTTGTTCCTGGGTGCCATAGTGCTGTGTTCTGACTGGTTGACTTGTAGGAAAACAAAAGGAGTTCATTACTTCTATTTGATTGAAAGCCTTCTGTGCCTCCTAACCTGAAACTGGCTCCAAGAAAGTTGTGCTACTTTGCTTGCATTGAGAAGACAAAATTAAATGCCAGGTTGGCTAAGTCCCTTAGCTATGGCTAAAAAATAGGTTTCTCTTTTAAAGTCCAGTCAACAGAACTTGATGAAACTCATTTTTAAAACTGGTCAAATGCTGAAGTAAGGAAAAATCAAGTAGAAAGTAAAAGACAAAGATGGTGGATTAACCCTCATCCTCTGAGTTACAAATATTGGAGTTCCAATTACTTTATTCAATACGTATGAAAATATTTGGTGCACTTGCGCCAAGTCACAGTGACTCACATAATGCAATGACCTCAGTTATGTCTTGTCCTGAGACAAGGCCACCTCTTGGGTGGTCAGCAGTGCCTCTTGGCACATCACAGCCCCTAGAAGGCATGGTGATCTCCTGGGCTATCCTCAGGCATTTGTTTCCTGCTGGTTTTAAAGTGTTGGAATGGGGTAAGTTCTTCTTGAAATTGGAGGAGCGTGTGGGTCAATATTTGTCTGTTGAGAAGGAAATGGAAGGAAATGCTCTGAAAATACAGTATTCTTACTTGATCCTTCTATTTTTTTTCCTAAGTAACCTGCAATTTCATAGGTGAAGGAGCAAGATGGGTTTTTTCTTCTTCGCTGTAGAATAAACAAGGGGCTGATGTTATTGTCAATAAATAGAGTGGCAGAGAATGTGCAAGAAAAACCCCTTTCACACCAGAATTCAGGTCTTTCCACCCCCTCTTTCATGACAACAGTTTTTAATGTCTCAAAACCCTTCTGGATGTTCTTCCCAAATCGGATCATATGACAGAAAAAGAGAATTTTGTGCTGTTCTCTACTGCCAGTCGTGGAGGTGTGGTTATTTCTCTTTAATTTCTTATCTTTTTAAAATTTGCCACTTATTTCTGTCTTAATAAATCTTCTTTCTTTAGTAGTCTTACCACAGTGATGAAGTAGCTCTAGTGCTCTTGATTGATCTCAGTTGCCTTCCTTGTGGCTTCTAGGCATTATTCAAACCAAGAGCTTGATTTGTTTGCTTGCACAAGCCTCAAAATCATTCCAGTTCTGGTGAAAACCAAGTAGTCAGATGCTATGTCAGCAGTGTGAAATTCCGGAAGGCCATCGTGTAACTGAGTGGACAAAAAAAATGTGGTAGATGAGCCTCCACATAGGTAAACATAAGTCTTCAACTGTTCTTCAGAGTCTTCAAAGTTCTTTCCAGTGAGGAAGAAATTAGTGTAAATCGTGGCAGTGTGATGCTGAGCTCAGACCTGATGACTGCAGCCTGGATGAGGCCTTGATGTTGTCACTGACAGTTCTCCAGAGCTACTGCTTCAAATGTGGAACAGCAGCAGCTAAAAAACAGCCAAAAAACCCTGGTAATGCCTTTGGCATCATCAGAGAAAGGTACTGGAACAAGAAGGTGTCATCTTGCCCATGTTTAAACCATTGGTGTGCCCATATTTTGAGCACTGTGTGCAGTTTTGGTGTCTGCACCTTAAAAAAGATGTAGTTTGGGGAAGGTACAGAGAAAGGCAGCTCATAGACAAGGAGCTGAATTTGCTATGTACGCAGAACAGTTTTTGTCATTTACAAGGCTCCGGCGAGGAGAGGAGAAGCTGAGTGGGGCAACATGATCAAGGTTTACAAAGTCATGAATGTGGTGGGTAAGGTGAGCATGGAGCTCTTGCTGGCGGAAATCCTGCAGTACCGGTATTGCTGGACACTTGGTGAAACAGACTGAAGAAAGTGTTTATTTACACAGCAGTAACTTGCAGCCAGAGGATGTTTTGAAAACAGATGGTCTGAACAGGTTCAGGGCAGGGTTAGGGGAACTCATGGTCAGAAAGTGGCGTGAGGGAAATGGACCCAGAGCATGGTTCGTAGATTCTCTCTAAAGAGGAGCCCCTTCTTCCCTGCTTTGTTCTGGCTGCAGGGAGCTGTTGGTCTGACCCAAATGGACATTTCTGACACTGAGCCTTTGTGCTCCCTGCCATCCTTCTGTTGCGCTCTCGAAATGATACTACCGTGATACTACCGTTTGCAGCAGGGATAGGGGGAAAGCTTTTTTTTTTTTTGGCACATTTAGTGAGTTTCACCTGCAAGGGTGACTTTTGATCTGCTTCCTTAAATTCATCAGCATTGCAAGCTGACCTGGCGATTGCTTTACAGTAAGCTGGAAAAAATTTTCTTCCTTCTAGCCAGGAAAAAAGGCTGGGACGTTTGTCTGGGAATGTGATTCGTCTGGGTTACACTTATCATTTTCCTTTCAGATTACAAGGAAAGGTTCAAAACAGTGCTCAGTTACCAGCGATAGAGCTTTATTTAGATGTAGCTTCCTTTAGTTTGTGGTGGTGAGCAGGTACACTGTTGTTTATGCAACAGAGCTCCAAATATATTTCATCACTCAATTGGTGTGACATAGTCCTTGGTGTTTGTTTTGTCCTGCTGCACTTTGATACATGTGGATTCTTCAGCCTCTGCCTGGTCTCAAAGTGGCCAGTCATTGAATCACAGAATTGTAGGGGTTGGAAGGGACCTCCGGAGAGCATCTAGTCCAACTGTAGCAGGTTCTGTAGAGTGGGCTGCAGAATGCTGCAAATTGATGCAACTGGCTGAGGGGACCGTGCTTGTGAGTGAGAGTGAAAACCTCTGTTCAAAGGCACTGAAACCTAATTTGGAGAATGTGAGTACTTCTGAAGTTAGAGTCCAAGAGAAAGTATTGCACTGTTTTCAAGTGAATGGTTTGTAAAGTTCTCTTGAAGTGAGCTTCAGTATAGCCATGGCTTGTAGGGAGGTATCCACTGGTAACTGGAAGACAGCATGCCTAGTGATGCTGGTGATCTTCTCTGTCATATTTTTAGAATGAATCTGAGTGGAAGTCTTCTAAAAGACAGGTTAATAAAGAGAACTTGGAGTCCTTGGAGTCTGCATAATTTTAAGATTATGCAAACCTGAAGAGGTTGCAAGACTGAAAAGAAGCAGTCTGGTCAGATACTGAAAGTGGCATGAGAAAAAGAGGAAAAACGGTGAGGGATTTTCTTTCACAGTTTTGTTTTTGTTGGTTTTGCTTTGTTTGTTGGTTTATTTAAAAAGGAAAACTTGACCCATTTTTAATCTAATGTCTGAGAATCTATTTTATCCTGCGGGAAAACTCTCAGTAAGAAGAGCTAGGTTCTGTCTAAGCCCAAATGTAGTCAGGCTTTGCCTTACTTAGTCTGGAGCCAAACTGCTGTAGAATTTGTCAGTAAGAAGACCATACTAGCAGTAATGGGTTATTCGTGTGGATGTATCCATCTGAATTTTTCTTGCTGGGGCAGAGCTGTCTCAGAAGCCCACTGAGAGCTTCTTGCTTTCTTCTTGCCCTCCCTGCCACTTTCTCTTTCCACAATACTGAGGTTAAATTTCATAGCTCGAGATGCAAGTTAAATCTTAAGTTATATAGAAGTCTGTCCTTGAGACCATAAATCTCATCAGTATGCTTCAACTTCATAGAATACATAAAAGGAGGCTCTGATTGGTTTATTTTTAAAGGCAGAATACAGGCATATAAAGCAAAACTTGTTCAGTAACTTCAGAAACAAATAAAGGAGAAAAAAGCTTTTCTTCTTTGGACAAGAGAAGATTTTCTCACTAAATTATGAAATATACATAAAAATGTCAGTGTTCTTGTGAACTATTTCCACTATTTGCTGTTGGAACCAGCTTTGTAGCCTTTTTTTGTTCCTTTTTGAATATTTGCTTTTGCCATCCAATGCAGTGAAAATGCAGTTAGATGTCAGTGCAATATCCACTGATGAAAATTGGTTTTTAATTTGCATTGAATGAGTACGCTGAACATATCTACAAGCCACTGCTGGTGAGGGGGGGGGGAGAAAGCACTAACAGAGAACAGCCCGAGTGGCTGGTAACATGATGAGCCCTGACACTGAAGACCTGACCTTAGGAGGCTTAGGATTTCGGGTGGCTCGGTTCCAGCCATGGCGTGCAGCAGTGGAAAACAAGTGTGTGGAGAAATCCTCCTTTGCTTTTTGTGCCTGCTGATCAACCCAGCAGAGCTCACTATCCTGCTGCCTTACCGAATTCTTGCTCTAGTGCCGAGGGAGACCGATGATGGGGTGGATGGTTTTGCGGCTTCTTTTTGCTTCCTAGAAATTATCTACTCTAATGATGAAGGAAGCAGGAGGGGAAATTAAGACTTTCTCAAGGGTGTTTTTTTATGGGAGGCCAAAGTGAAGAAGTGCTGGGCTGCTTTTTCCCTCCATTGTTCTCCAGCACTTCTCGCAGTGCTGCATTGCTGCAGTGGGTCACGATGGTGCTGGCCAGGCTGTGCCTACTGCCCTAGCCGCGTCCCAGCAGTGCCTGCAGGTATGTGGGGATGAGTTTCAACACCTTTGGATGAAAGAGAGGGCAAAAAAATGGCAGCTGGAAGTACACACCCAGGTATGCTTTTGAGGGAGAGAGGATTTAACAAATGCAGCGTAAAGAGAAGTGCAAGACGCTGAGATTCTCTCTGTGGCTAAGTAAAGCTGTAAATTGCATACCAAGGGTGATGAATTCAGAGTACTCGATATCCATTCAAGTGGCCTTGCTACTTAAAGCGTAGGCATTATTCTTCTGCAGATGGATGCTTACAGATAATGTTACAGCCTGCTCACTGCTGACGGGGGAGAGCTCTCAGCCTGCACAACTGTAGCAATTCTGTTTCTCTGTTTCTATGGAAGCTGTTTGTTGTGTTGATGGTTGTTGTTGGTTGTTTTTTTTTTTCCCCCAACTATATTTGTAGAGCAGAAACTGAAATCCAATCCAGCTTCCTAATATATATGCATTCCTATTGGCAGTTGGAATGGAAGCTTTGCTTGCTTATTTAGTTCTGAGAGGTTGGCAAAAGCTGTCCAAAATACTCTTGCCTAATAATGAAGTAATTGACCATAACACAGCATGTCAGGGGGGCTTCTTGGGCAGCTGTATCCTGCAAGCAGCTCAAGGCACAGGAAAGGCAGTGGGAGGCACACAGCTCCGTGCTGGGCAGTGGGGACAAACAGAGCTAATGTCCCCAGCTGCTGCTGCAGGATGTTACCGCAGACAGAAAAGATGCAGCCTGGTTGGATCAGACACAAAAGGAGCTTGTTAGAAAGAGGAAAAAAAACATTTGATAAGTTGTCAAATAAGCTGTATTCTAAGTTCTGGTTGTAACTCTGGCTTGCATGAGGCTGGCAGTCCGTCATGTTTGCTGTTAGAATGGAAGAATTATTTTAACAAAAAGATTGAGTGCTGAAGTCTGCAAACCTCTGTCCGGACACCTGGCCTCTCCCTGTCACAGGTTCCTAGCGCTGCAGATCATGGAGCCTCGCGTGGTTCCTGGCAGCCCCGTGTGTCCAACCGCTGCGGGTGGGAGTGCTGCAGCCTGGCCTCTTGCAGGTCGCTGGGGCTGTGAGCTGCTGTCCTGCCAGTGGTGTTTTGTACTGTCAGCTTCTCACCTCTGAAGTTCTCTGAGCAGATAATTCCTTCTGTTTCTCTCAGAGAAATAAGTGAGGTACCCACGTAATCTCTTCAGCCTTTCTGCTCCCACAAATCATGGGGCGCTTTGATGGGCGTGATTGTCCTTTTCTGTGTTGCCAATTAATTATGAGAAGGTCAAAGTCGTGCTGTACGTTTTCAAAGTTAACTTTAGCACCTCCTTGGAAGTTACCTCAATCTGTGAGATTTGTGACTTATCCCAAATCACCTGCTGTAATGTAGAATAGCTGTAAAAGGGTAGCTGGCTCCACATGGCATGCACTTCCATTTCACATTACTTAAAAATACGCATCTTATTGTTCTCTCTCGGTCTGCTTTGCAGGGTAACATTTGTTGGCAGAAGGTGAGTTTACTTCCTTTGCTTCCTTACTCAAGTAAGAATGAGATCAGGCTCCCTGCGCATCAGCTTTCTTGGCTGCACACTTGTCTTGATTCCCCAGTGGAACTCAACTTGACTTCTAACTTTAGTTTCACACAAACAGCCAGCACTGAAACCCAGAGGTATTGGTTTTCACTGAAGCAGATATGAGGGCTCCAGCCAGCACTGCAGCTCTGCAGAGACACACTGTGCTGCACAGTATGCCATTAACGCTGGGCTGTGGCCACGTGTTGACCTGATGCAATCTTTTCTTCAACATGTCTCATCTTTAGTTGCAGAAGTTACTTGATCTTGATTTTTTTTTAATGAAAAACAGTATCAGTGTGTCCATGGTGTTCTGCACTGATAGTGTTCTTAGGGCCTTTTGGGAGATATTGCCAGAGAAAGTAAGCTGTTGATTCACGACAAAATATTCTGTGAATGGTGCAAGAACAAAATGTCTCGCATTTCACTGTTGTGTTTATTTCCACCAAATATTTTTCGTTAACTTATTGCTCAGTGGCATGCTCTAAAGGTTAGTTGTAATCTCTCCAAAGTCACAAAAATAAATACATCAAGAATAGTGCTTCCCAAGTGATGTGCGGGGGCATGCGGAAGAGCCAGCAAGCTGTTGGACGTGCTTGGAGATTTGAGGTAATTACAGCTGTCTCTCTGAAGTGCTGCGTTTGGTTCATAAGCACATTTGTGGGCTAGAAATCAGGTACTTGTAGGTAAATTGTGAAGTGGGTAAGGAACAAACAAGTAAGTCATGGAGCAGATAGGGAAGGGGGGGAATGCTGGGGAGCACTGCTGCAGATTGCGTGGTGCAAAGAGGGAAGCTCCCCTGCTTTCTACTTTGTGGAACCGTGAGAGCTCTCACCCTGCTTCATGCAGACATCAGTATGTTTCTGGTAACTAGATAAATAGTGAGCCTGTGATACTACTGGTTAGTAGCTTATCTGACACTCCTGTTAAAGCAAAAGTTGCCTTGTTTGGTTGTCGTGCACTGCATTGGTGCTATGGGGTTCTAACAGTCATTTAATTCTTTCTGTGGAAGACATACCTGGTGTAATTACCCTCCGCTCTTCTGCTCTTTGTACAGCTGTTGTGTAGAAATAATTGTTGGCACACAGCAGAACAAAAGTGCGGTAGGGCTTCTGACCCTGCTCTGCCCCAGCTGCTGCTCAGGGACTGCTCCTTTGGGTGCTGCAGCTGTGTGCATGGGCACCGTGCTTCGAGGGCAGCTCCCTGCTGGGACGTGGGCTCACTGCTCAGCTTGTGGCTCCAATCAGCGTGAGGTAGTTTTTCACAAGAGCCCTCAGCCTGTCTGGAACTTATCTTCGTATTAAGTTAAAATAAACTAATACTGAGTAAATAAAATCAGGAAAACTACTGAACGTTTGCAAGGGAGCTGTTACCTCGTTGCTAAGTAGTTACTTATTTTGTAACATGGTAGCCAAGCTATCATTTGGCATCTACAGGTCATTCTGTGATGCACAGGGAAGAAGATAGTTGGGTTTTGTTGACTCCAGATAGCTTTGCAAGCAGTGAATTGATATTATTTATGAAGTGTCTGAAATCCCAGCTGCAAGCTCTGTATGATGTGTTTATGAGAGGAGATGGTGTCTGCAGGTTTGTAACCATATCTATCCCAGTCCCATATCCTCCCCAGAAGCTCCAACCAGCTTCTCTTGGCTGCTGCTGTAGTGAGGGTAACAGAATTGTTTGGACGTGGTTTTGTAGGAAATGACGGTGGAAGGAAGGTAAGGTAGCTGGAAGCTCTTGCTATGTTTTGAAGCAGTGTTGGTGAGCACACATCTCATCTGCTGAGCTTACAAGTGATTTTAGCGTTTCTGTTTTCTCCCTGTAAGCTTCTTCAGACAAGTGTTGTGGGGGCTTTGAAGGCTTCTGGATCATATGTTTGGGGTTGGTTGTTTTCTAGTAGTTGATAAGTTTGTGTACAGTTGATAGGTGTAGTTAATACTGATGGGAAATGCGGAACACACTGGAGTTGTTTGAAGGAAACACTAAGAAAAATGTTACTTTCTGCTAACCCGTATCAACAGTGTAAGAGTGGATGTTCAGAGTTGCATATGTATGTGTGTGTGCTTGGTATGTTTATTTATACGTACATATAGCATGTAATCAACCTCTCTGTGCATATATATAGAGGGGAAGGTAACAACAGAGTTCTGTGGCAAAGGCAGAAAGTAGGCTAGCTCACACAGAAACACAAGCAGGCATCACCGCAGTGTCAGGGTTACTGGGGCAGTGCTGCAGAGCCGTGTGTCCCTCTTGTCCCCTGTATGCTTGTGGTCTCTTCGCCCTCTGAAGCACATGAGCTGCTCTGGCTGCAGCCTGGAGTTTAATTTGCGTAATATTGCAGGAAGTGGAGTGTTTTAGAACTACTGTTGTTGTTTTGTCCTTCGTTCAGGCACAGCATGTTTTGATTTGAATGGACAGTATTTTAAAGAGCGGATGCTTTAGAAATATAAACAATTGGGAAGGAAAATACAGCTGTTTTCTATTACTATTTAATATTATGCTCATCTGTGGCCTCTAAGTAATGGGTACTTGTTTACATATTACAGAATATGGATTATAATGCTATAAACATATTGTTCCTGGTTGCATGCTGGCTTCCCAAGTCAAAGAAAGAGGCGCAGTGCCGGCTCCCAGCAGTGTGGGCAGTGGGCTGCTCGGGGCAGCAGCCGCTGTGCCTGCGGCAGGGCTGTGCTTTGGAGCAGCTGCGGGCCCCAGTCTGATGGATGCTTGTAATGCATTCTGCTTACTTGCTTTAAAGTTTGTTGTAAATGAAGACTGCAGCATTATGGTTTTGTTGTTTTTTTTCTTTTAAAGGAAAATGTCGGTGGACATCTGTGTTCTTTGCTGGTTTAATCATTACTTCCATTGGGAACCGTGGGATGTTTCCAAAAGCTAGTTCTCCTTTCCTACATTTCCATTAATTTTGTCATCTGACTTCCAGTGAAGCATAGCTCTGCTTAGTGGAGTAATATTTTATATATTTGAAGCAGCCAGTTCAGCATTTACAATATGCAGCTTTGAAATCTTGCATCTGTCTGAATCTATGACTACTTCTTGCTGTTTTAAGATTGCTCTGACTGAAGGAACCATGCAGGAAAATTGTGTTGTTTACTTCATTCTTGAAAGTTTAAGCTGAGAAATAATACAGCAGCAATGTAGGAGGATGGATGCATCCTGAGCGCATCTGGGAGACAGCTGCTAAACAGAAGCCGTAGTGAAGGAGAATTTTATTTAAATATTTAAATAGAAAGTCTCTATTACAGTTATGCAAAGGTAATGCTAGCAAAAATCTTGATTGTCTGTGCTGTTGTAGACTCACAGAATGGTTTGGCTTGGAAGAGACCTTACAGACCATCTAGTTCCAATGCCCTGCCATGGACAGGGACACCTAAAAGAACCACAAAGCCCCATCCAACCTGGCCATGAACGCCTGCAGGGATGGGGCATCCACAGCTTGTCCTGGCAGCCTGTTCTGGTGCCTCACCACCCTCAGTGTAAAGAGTTTCCTCCTTGAGTCTTATGCAAATATTTTTGTAAGTTTTAAAACTATTGCTCTTGTGTCACCACAGTGCATGATAAACAGCCTCTCCCCAGATACTGCGTAAGAATTTTGGGGTTTTTCAGCTGTTTATCATTATAATTATTTTGATAATGTGCATTGCAAGATGATTTTATTTAAAAAGTCATATAAATAAATGTCTGTATTACTGTCTATAATTTAGGTGGTAGAAAACCAGAACGTCTCATTTGCTAGTATTTTTGACAACTTCAGTGTTCAAGGCTAGGGATGGGGTACCAATCCTCCTCAGTGGAGGTTCGTTGGAAAGCTTTACCTAAGACAGTCTGACCGTCCTCAGGGGCGCTCTCAATGGGACCAGTGTACCTTCCACCCCTTCCAACCAATACTTTGAACAGCTCTGATGCGTTGCACGTTTTGAACAGTGACCTTGAAGTATGGAAGGAAGTTATCTCTAAATTTCAGGTGCTGTATTTGTTTGAAAGCCATACTTTGTTATGTCAATACTGCAAATAACTGAAAATTGCCAAGTTGTATTTACAGTAGAACTTGTTGCAGCTTTCAGTTAGCATCTCTCAAAGCCATGGTTCCCACTGCACCGCACTTTGCCCACATCCAAGCTCCACAGGCCCTGGTGCATCATTTCCTAGCAGCTGTGACTTGTGGCCAGAAGAGAATCAGAGACAAAAAGGAATGTTGGAAAGGTGGTCGTACCTTACTGGAATATCAGGATACGGACCTATGGAAAGGAAAGGTTCTTGTGTTTGTATTTCATCGTATTGTCTTTGTAGAACAAGATGTCTATGGATGCTGCTGGAGCTCTGAATTCCAATTGTCACTGCTCTTAATTAAAATCAAACATTTCATTATGTACTCTGCCTAGTTGGTGGCTGGAAATGAAGCAAGTTTGACAAGTTGAAAGGAATGGTTTTAAAGAGACAGTGATGATGCTGTTACTGAAACTGTGGATGAAGTGTAGTAGAAAGCTGTCATTGCTGATACAGGAAGCAGTTTTCTGTAGAAAACAAGTGTTCCTGGTTTTTCCTCCTCCTCCTTTCAGGACAGCTCTTATTTGTGAGAGTACTTGGAAGGGACCTTGCTGTGAGACTTCCTTGCTTTGGAGCCTTGGATTTGGAAGTGACCTCAAGGCTCACTCCAGGACGTGGCTGCTGGTTGTAATCTCACTGCAGCTTGGGTTACCAAGGTTTGGATAGGATGAGCTTCTTGAAAAATGGCACTGTTGCATGTCACAGCCACTGGTATTTTTGTTCTGCTTTTCAAGCTGCCTCCTTCCAATGCAGGTGTTTATTTGGACTGCACTCTGAAGTGTATTGCAGGCTTCTGATTTTCAAATGCTATCCTGGAAGGCTGAGTGGAATATTACCCACCTTGTTTGATCTCCCACATACAAGAAGCAAGCCCTGAAATTTCACGTAATATTTAAGAATTTAATACATTCTTTGCACAGTACGTAACAGTAATAGTAGTGACAAAATGCTGCTCCAAGCAAAACTGCTTATGCGAACAGATGATCTGTGAGCAGTGGAACTACTTCCTATGGCTTTCTTTTTCATTTATTACACCATCCTGCTCTGCACATCTCTGCATTCTTCACTGCAGTCCCTGCCAGACGTGGAGCTGTGGGCACAGGGGCTGTTGGGAGCTCTGATCCCCACCTGCTCTGCTGCTTCTGGGCTGTGCGTGCTAAAGCTGTGCCACTGAGAAGGAATTCCTTACTGAGTCATGGAGTTTTACACAGCATAGGACAACTCCATATATCTGAAATTTTGTATCTTTGCCAAAGTTAAGCTGATTTTTATGTCCTGTTCAGATGGTCTGCTCTCTATTCTATCAATTATATGATGAGCTCCATTTTGTCAGGAGGCCAGATCAAAGAAACCAGTGCAAACTGTGGTTTCTTGAGTGTGGCAGGATTTATTTTCTGTGTATTGACATCCATGCTGCTTGTGCTGTCTTTGTTTTTGTGCTAACTCACCGTGTTTCTGCTTTGCTGCAGATGAATGTCTTTGCCCTTTGACTGGCTTGTTCAACTGCCAGTTGAGCAATCCAATTATGCTGAAGGAAAAGAAAATCTGTGTGTGCCTACAAATACTATTTTCAGGGCATTTGAATCAATGGATATTTTGCATAAAGCTGAACTTTCCTGAAGATTTCAGCGGTACAGTACAGTTGTTAGAAGACCTGATGGTAAAAGGAAGCGCAGGTGTCAGATGTGATAATTTGTCTTGAGGATATTATATATGATATAGTTTGTCTCTATTCCTAATCTTCCTTGCGTCCTTAGCACATCTCAGTCAGCTCAGGACTAAAAGTAAGCCTAGTTCTGGAGATAAGAAACCTATGCTCCATTGTTAGCTCTACTCTGAACTACTGAGACTCATAGTTTCAGTCACTGCCTGTCAGATACTGCGTCATGAAACCATTCCTAAACTGTTACTGATGCTCAACCAGCATAGCATTAAACTTCATAGTGTTCCAGGAGGGTTTTTTTTGTTGGTTTTTTTTTTTTTTGCTACATAATGTGTGTTTTTGAATAACATTTTGAATTAAGTGGATACAAAGGACTGGTTAATGCAGCTCATTCTTTCAAGAGGTTTAGCTGCAGCATCAGCTACACTCATAATCACTGAGAATGCCAGCAGCCCAGGCAGGATGCTTAGAAGTTCCTCTCTTGGTACCCAAGTTCACATCCTAGGTCACAGAAACAAAGAGAAATTCCCATTTTATGAGGTTCTGTAGTGTAGTCATTCTGTGTAATAAGGTTGAATTGTTATGTGTTTTGTCAGAGTTAATGTTTACTGGATGTTTTTAATCACTGATTAACCAGGACACCTTAATGGTGTTTTAATGAGATGTAATATCACATGCAGATCCTTTTGTGTGCATGCTGAGCCTTTAATCTGTATTACTGTATGCTTTAAATTTTCTGTTGACTTACACTAATAACTCCTAAAAGGTTATCCTTAATACTAGATGTGACAACTGATGGAAGATTTATGTGTCACAATAATACACTATCTATCATCTGGTGAGATACTTACTGATATTGTGGTGACCGACTTCCATTAGATGGAGAAAATTTCTGCTTGGTGTGCTTTAAAAAAAAAAAAAAGAAAGAATTAGTGAATTAAAATGTTTGGCTGCAAATTCAGTGATGAGAACAACATTTACCTACTTTCACTTCTGCTTGTGTAATCATAGTCTCACGATGCTAGATTGGTGTTGAAATTAAGTTTCTAATGTGACTGTTGATCGGTTTCCCATTGGAAATCATAGCAACCGAGCAAGTGAAGACTAGTCCATTTAAGCTGTTCATAGCTTTAAAATACAGTGTTGGCAGTCATTCAGCCTTTTAGGATTTCACTGAGCAGAACTCTGAAGAAACAGCAGCAGAGGGTTTGGTTGTCTGATTGGTGTTTATAATTTGGATTTAACTCACAGCTGTACCCAGATTGGCCCTGAGTGCCTGCCAGGTGCTGCTTACTCTGCCCCTCAACTTCCAGCTTGAGATAGTCCCATCATTTTGGATCAGACTTTGGTTTCCTTTGTGCCCTGTCATCACCCGATATTTACTGTTTTTTTGTTACTATGGTTTCTGAAAATAAATTGGATGACAATTGTTTTGAAAGCCTGATCTATATACAAACGTTCATTTCAGTGTTTAATGGCAGAGTGGATAATTCAGCCATGAACTCAGACCTCGTTAAAGTGCTCAGTGTTATTTTTGAGGTTAATCCCGTTGCAGTCCGGAATATCTTCCTCATTAAATAAGTGCAATAAAAGGCTGGAACTTGTGTTCCGTGAATAAAAAAGTATTTTCTTATGCTGGAATTTTGTTTCTTTTTCCAGTTAAGAATACTATTTGCATGTAGTGTTTCCTTAATTTTACAAATGTTCTTCAATGTTGAGTAATGCTTGGAATATAGAAAATTTTCAAATGCTTGTTGGTTTTTTTTAAACGTTGATAATTTTGCCCCTTCCTTATGCATATGCATTCTCATCATGTAAGTCTGTATTAAGAATAGAATTGAATAGAATAAAGACATGAATATTTCCTCACATACAGTGCTTTCTTCTTCAGTTTGTAAATAGTATTGAGGGAATGAAGCAAGTATTCATTTATTTTTATTCTCCTTGATATATGACTGGCCTAATACTGTATTAATAGCACACTGTCCAGATGCTGCCCTGCATCCGTCATCACGTGTGCCCTCTGAAGACACTTGTCACCCTGCTGTCTGGTCCCTGACAGCCTGCCCTCTTCTGTCAGGTAGAAGTTTTCAACTCATGGTCAAGGCAGTGAGAGACGGGAAGATAAGGAATGAACTTCATTCCTTAGATATCCAGCTAACTGTTTGAGACATCGCAACGTCCTTCTCCTCCTCACTAGCAAACTTCATTTAGATAGTAAATGGGGTAGAGAGATATTTTATCTATTTTACGTGAGACCCAGACAGAGCAACTTGAGTGGAGCTATGTAGGGAATCAAACCAAGAACCAGCTTTAGATTTCAGGTCTTTCTGCTTCTAGGTGTGTCCTTAACCTCCTTGTGCCAAGGTTGTGTTCCCCAGCCACAGTGCTCTGCTGCTCAGGAATTTGTGGGCAGAGTTTGTGTGATGCTTGAGATTTCAGTTGTTGATTTTAAATGCCAAAGGATTCTGAACGTCAGATTTGAAGTGTGGATTCAAATGGTATTTTCCTCTTTCCAACTTTAATGGAGATGTAGGACAGTGGGAAAGGAGGTGGGTCTCCTGGAGGCTTTTGACAGCTAAGAGTGTCATTGTTCTCTCCTTAAGCCTGGGTTTGCTGTGTATGCACAGCTCACTTTGCAGGATGAACCCAGGAAGTCCATAGATGAACACACTGGCACCTATTCACGATCCAGTCCATCACCAAAACTGCTTCTGGCCCATCTTATTGGTGCCAGCTGTAAATGGAGGTGGCTGAGAGCTACTAGGAGGGAGCACGGGTCGCCCCAGCCGTCCTCACCAGGCTGCGCCTGCTCATGAGGCACCGGGGCGTCGGGTCAATTGAGTGCCACTTGCAAGAAACCAGAAGTAACCTGTGGACATATGTGAAAAAACATTCTCACTGAAACAAATTTCTCAGATAGACTTGTAGTAGTTATTATATTTTTGTTACACAAAAAAGGAAATGGGACAAATCAGCTTAGTGCAATTCATTTGGTATTAAACTTGCCTGATATTGTGGTGGAAAGCTCAATGCATGGTTGAGTAATTGTTTTCTAGTACAGCTTCAAGTTGTAACAAACTTTGCTGTGTCTTTTTGCCTCTCATCAAAAGCCATCTCCTTTTACTTTAAGAAAGCGCTACTGTTTTCTTTTTTTATTTCTGTTACAGCTTTTTATTAAGTCATGGCAAGTGGTGTCAAAATAACGTGTGCTTTGCAGCCACCTTAGCTTTCTGAACCTTGTTACATTTTTTTCTACTTAATGACATTTCATTTCCTTTAATCCCTTCCTCTGCTTTCATAGCTGGTTTTTGAGAATGTGTTTGCCAGTACCTCCTTATTATCGTTATTATCCTTTTTGATATTTAATGTGCTGTTGTTGGGAATTGAGGAAGTGTTTCATCCAAAATCACTGCAGAACTTCCTTCCCACACTGCTGCCAGAAGTGCTGCAGACTAGCTACTTAATTTGCACTGGCAAAATTTCAAAGGGAAGGTCAGCTGGCCAGGTTATCTCCTGCGGGGCTTCTGTATGTCTTCCTTTTAAATGCCATTTTTCTTCTGCCTTGTTCCCCTTAACGTCCACCGGGAGGAAAATGGCTCTGGCTGATCCAAATGGTGCATATCTTTCCTTTAGCATGGAACTCTTACAATTTAGCGTGTATCATATGGTTTCAAGGTGCTTAGAACTAATTATGTAGGGTTTATTGCTGTTTTGGTTTGTTCTTGTGTTGTATTTTTCACATATTGTAAAAAGACAATCTGGCAGAAAATGAGCATTATAAAATAGGGTCAGAAAAGCAAAGGGGAATTGGCAGCGTTTGGCTGCAGAAATGAGGAAATAGACTGCAATGTAGAAAGGCGAGTGAAATACAAATCAACAGGAAGATAATGAACTTGAAAGTTGAGTGACTGAGATGTATTCTGATTATGTGAAAACTGCGCTGTGTTTTATGAGTGACTGAGCTCTACTGCTGATATAATTTATTTGATACAGTATGAGCACAGCTTCAGTGCGCTCAAGTTGGTCAAATTTAATTGTGTGAGTTTAAATTGGCACCAAGTTGAGGGTGTGAGAGTGCATCTAAAGGTGTATTTATCATCTGCTTCCCCATAGGGAGAGAGCAGTTGTAATGGTTCCCAGCAGTGTTGAGTTTGCTGAACTCTGAACTACCATAAAAGTTATAAGTAAAGCAAAATGAAGTAAAAAACTCGTGCTAAGAAAGTTCCTTGGAGAAATAAATAGCGTAATGAAGATGTGTTTCTGGATGCTGCTTGGTAACATCATTGGTGTATGATCATATGTTTCATAAATACTGATTAATGTTCTCTTTTTTTCAAGGATGCAGGCATACACATTGCATTTCACCTTTGCTTTCTTGACCTGGCAGTGGGTTATGGGATCACTGGGGGAGCATGTATGTCCCAAATCCTTCAGGGTTAGACACTGAAAAGTCAGTGAACTGAACAGTACAAATTCCAAAATAGTAAATGACCCCTTCTGTTGCATTTGCTGCTGTATTTGACTCTTAAAAACAGAAGCAGTTTTGTCCCATGAAGACTGAAGCTAGTAACTAGATGACGCATGTTTCGTCTTTGATATTCTTCTCATTAGTGCAGCCGTGGGGAGGGAGGAAGACACTGGGCTGTGAGTGGATCTATGGGACACCAAAAACAAACAGTGCTACCAGGTGTATTACAGGAGCTCTATGAGAAGATTTGGTATGAACTTGGAACATCAGTTTGGAGAGACTCTGTGTTCTTAGGCTTCATATTAATGTAAACATCTTCAGTCCTGAAACAAAAAGGGATTTCTGTTCACGTATGTTGGACTCAACCCTGAGCTGATTATTTGGCCTGGGCTGCTAGCAAAGGAGGGAGAAAGATACTGACTTTCTGTCCTTACAAAATGGGAAGAAATGAGCACGATCATCCCACTTACAGCTTAGCTTACTCTTCCTGTATTTGACATTTCATTAAGAAAGATAGCAACAACAAAAAACAAATATATGAAAAAAACAAGAAGCAGCCTGAATCTAGGGCTGCATCTGTTGTTTGGTTGTTTGTAACTTTTAATTGCTGGACAGTTCTCTTGCTGCATCACTGCAGAATTTCTTTATTAAATGGACTGTACAGAATTCAAGGTATTTCTGTTTAAACTTTAGTTACATCTTGTTTGTTTTTGAAAAACTTAAGAAAAGCAAATGCTCAGTAGCTTTGAAAAAATGAAAGATGGAAGTATTTCATCAGAAATTCAAATCTTAGGTCAATTCAGCTTTGCTCAAACTTCTGACTGCATAATAGAGCAGGAGAATACCTTAAATAATTTTTCTGTTGTGAATTACTTTCTCCAGTCTTTATAAATCAGCACCAACAGCTGACTTGTTTCCTGCTCCTTACAGGTGAAAGTGGCCAAATCTGACCTCTAATGCTCTCCTAAGCTTGATGTTTGCTGGCGGTCAGTCCTTGGTTTCCTGCCTGTGGCAGCAGCCTTTCCTGCTGACTGCAGTGATGGGTTTGGTTTTGTCCTGAGTGAGAGTAAATCAGGTGGACACACTGTAAAGTTGAAATCAGATGGATGAACTCTTTGCTGAGCAGAATCTCGTCCAAAGAATGTCTGCGGTTTACTTGGTGTTTTCCCACTGTGCTCAGAACACAGGAAATGGGAGTAAGAGTTTCCTTAAATGTGAGAACCTGAGTCTGTTCATCATCTTTTTTTAAAAGTCGGTTTTGTTTTGTTTTCCCCTGCCATCTTTCTGTCTTTCTGGAGAAGATGGGAGTGAATTTTGTTTGAACTCATGGCGGAAGGACTGTACTGCCTATTACCTGTCCTGAGGTTCCTCCATCAGTCAACGATGCTCTGTGTGAAGACAAAAAGGGCATGAAAACACCAAATCCAACTGCTCAGTCTGGTAGGGAAGGACTTGATAAACCAAATCACCAGTTATTCTCCATTTATGCCATTCAGGAGAAAGCTGAATTAGGGATTTTAGGTTACAATGAAGAAAAGCTCATCTAGACTTAGTAAATGTAGATTATAGCCTGTCAAGTTAAATAGCAACGTTGTAATTACCTTGTTTAGTTCTATTTTGAATTCCTTTTGTTAGAATTCAGACCGCAATTAACATACTAGAGCAACCATTGTTTCTTCTTGCATTCCTTTACTCTTTCAAGGTCTGAGTGAGATTGGGAAAATTGTACCGTCTATTTGCATCTCTTTGAAAAGAAGTTATCTGAGCTAGTTTAAGTCTTGGTTGATGTTTTTAATTTATCCAAATGGAATACTTCCCATATCTGTGTGCATGTTAGTAATGCCAAGAAAAATGTAAACAGACACTAAAGATCATGAGCGTGGGTAACGCAAAAACATGGATAAATTCAGCTTTTAAGGAGATGTGCATCAATTCATTATAGCTAGATGGTGACTCGTGCAGATGTCGCCCAGACGAGAGCTGTGAATGAGTATTTCAGCACTGCTTAATGCATTTAACCTGTGTCAGATTTCTAAAGTCTTGTAGTTACCTGGGCAGACAGTGGGTGCCCAGACTAAGTGCAGATCAGGGCTTGTGAAGTTCTGCATGAGTCTTCTGATGCATTTTCTTCATATCTGTCTCTTTAATTGCGACCCTTTGTTCCTGACCTTTTTGTTTCTCTACTTGGTAGTTGTGTTCATTATGCACTAAGTCACTTCTTAATCTGCACGGAGAAAGATGCACTATACGATCCTAAATTAAACAAAAATGCATTTGTTCCTTTCTCATCATTTCAAATAAGATGCTGGTGGGTTAGGAACAGTTTTGAAGAGTACATTTGGTTGAGTGAGTCTGATGGAAAAACCGCAGTAGTCGCGTCCTGTGCACATCCAGCAGACACTGAAGAGGTGTCACAATGTACTGAGCAGCTCCAGTGTTTGGGAGCACCGTTTTGCCCCAGTATGTTCATGAGATTAAGTAGTTATTTGGCAGATTGATCACGGAGCTTCAACAGGAACTGTATGTTAGCTTCTTTTTAAGTGGAATGACACTTTGGAAGAACATTTGTGCTGATGTTTTACGGATAGGATGCGTTGTTAGCTTTTGGTAGAACACAGAAGATGAAATTGGTGACAGAAGTCTTTTGCTTGAAGATGACTTGAGTTTTTGCTTCTGTTGATGTATTTGCTCTTTGGTTACCTTTTAGCAGGAGTGGTCTATAAGGAGGGAGTAGGTGGTCGCACTCAGAGTGTATTTTAACAGTACGTCTACTGTACGTACAAAAATTCAGTTAACTTCAGGAAGGATACATTATGAAATTGTCTAGACCTTCTGCTCATTGAGACTTAGAACTTTAAATATGCCTTTCCTCCAATTCCACCATAATGGAAATAAAGGGTGTTATCGACTTATTTTTAGTTACTGGATTTAAGAATGGGACTTGAGCTGTAATAGGAACTCCAGTTGGTTGTGTTGTATCCAGCCTGGACTAATAGATTGGAGCTGAAAGCGTTGCCAGCTGGAACGCGCATTTGTGTTATCTGCATGTGTGTTGTAACAGATGTTGAGCAGAGGCTGCTTGTCAAAGGTACATTGTAGTAACTTTTAAAGATCCTTGTTTGTTTCAGTACGTTTTTCTTGCATCGCTAATTTTTTCCATAAAGTCAACCACGAACTGCATTACTGGGAACTCCAGCTAAAGCTTGCGGTCAATAGGAAATAGATTAAACACAGGTTTTCCCTTTTCCATGCTTGCCAACAGTGATGTCAATAGTTTTAATAATCCTTACGTCAGCTCACTGTAGTCCTAATGCTCTCTATTAAAACACTTGCCTTCCACACTGTTTTTATATGTTGTTAAGGAAATGCTTATGGTTGTTGATAAGAAACAATGAGGTATCCAGCTGATGACTTCAATACCTTATAAGGTACTTCCGCCTTGAAACATATTGTAATAATTCCCTGAAGAGAGGGAAAATTATGCCAAAAAAAAAAAAAAAATTAAGTATTCTTTTGAGTCTAACAAAGAACATGTGTACGCTAAAATTGAGAATGAGGTTTTTGCTAGAAGTTATGTGCAATCAAGAGTTCCCTGGATCAAAGCCTTCCAGGTTGGCTATTGGCAGTTGCCTTGGAGCAGCAGCTTACTCTCAGAAGGGCTGCTTTCTGGGCACTGTTGTGCATAAAGGCAGAAGAGGCACCTCTGTCATGTCATAGCAGCAGGGGTTGTTGTTCTCTATTACCCAGCTCTTCTATTGCAGAGATTTTTAAGAGGAACTGGGGAGATGAAAACAATTATTGCAGTCAGTAATCTCACAGGGTGGATAGCGTAGTCTTAATTTTTTTCTGCTCGTGAAATTAGAAGAGAACTTCTCTTTCCCTGTTTTTTTTTTTTGTTTTGTTTTTTATTTTGAAATTGTAGAAAATGAGCTTTATGCACGTGCATTACTGCCCCAATAACTTGAGTTAGGGGTTGTTATATTAAACTGAAGTTTGAAAGTTGTTGCTGTTTTCTTTTGTTAGGCCAAAGTAATAAATAGTTTCTAATGAATTTCCATATCTTGTCGAGCAGTAGAAATTCTTAAAAATAACTTCTAAGAAGTAGTTCTTAATGGTGCTGGTTAGAATGTCACTGAGGTTTGTGAACTGGAATATCGGTAGTCTCTAAAATGACTGACGGGGTCTGAATTGTGGTCTTCTATTACTTTTCCTGCTTGACAAGTAGTCTTACATATTGTACTTATGGACATACTGGAGGTGCAATAACAAGCATGAAGGCAGGGCCCATGTCCTGCCTCCTCTTGTACCAACAGCTGAAGTTTATACGAAGCACAGCCCGGTTCTGTTCACACCCTGCATGACTCTGTCTTCATCTGGAGTCTCAAGCTCTCAGATATTTGAGCCTGCTGTGTTTTTCTGTGTTTTTTAACTCATTTACACATGCTCAGGACTTCAAGATTCAAGTGTCTGGGTTGCTGTAACTGTGATTTTCTTCAGTACTATTTGCTTAGTGAATTCCTCTGGGAGGTGTTTTCTTTTTCACAGAACCTTGTTAACTCTTTCCTCATCTACTCTTCTGACTTCTTAAAATAGTAGTTGGAATGTTCCCAACTGTGTTGGTTGAATGGGTGATGAATTGCATTAGACAAACCATTTTGTTTTCAAGATTATATTATTTCAGTTGAGGCTACCTGAATGCTAGTGTGGAAGTGTCACTTTGTGTCTTGATGTTGCACATTATTGTTTAAATATTTTTAAATCTCTTAACACAGTAAGTTCCAGTGATGCAAGACACCTGTCTCCTTCATCTTGCCTTGCCTGTGCAGAGAAGTTGAGACTGGTGGCCCTGCCAGTGGTCACTAAACTCTTCCTGCAACCCTGCTGCACCCAGGATGGATGGGAAATTGGCACTTCGATGCACGCATTATACTTCAGTCTAGTTTAAGCCATTTCTTCTTTGTCGTTAGTTAATACGGTATGGCATTACTGGCTAATTTTAGGTCAAGCGCAGTTGAAAGCTGCAAAGCTCTGCAAAGCTGTATATAGATATGCTGCTCAGAACATTCCAGGAGGTTGCAATACAAGTGCAGAAGAAAGTTGGAAGTAAATAAGAGATCTGTGAGATAATTCTCTGGGGAGTTTTCACAGCATACCACACATCACTTGCAAGGATAGGCTTTCCTTTCACTTGAAGGACCACAGAAAATAAATTCTGCTTCTTGGGCAATTAAAGAATATAGGACAGGAGGTCTTTTCAGTTTTATACTTCAGCGTGTGTATGGGAAGTCTTTACTTGTACTGAGGAAAATACACTATTTACCTGTATTTTCAGGAGCTTAGTTAATATTTAATATAGAAATAGACACACATTTATGTAAAGTCTTAAGTCTTGCTTCATCTTTTTTTTTTTTTTTTTTTTTTGTGAAACTCCCAAAATGTAAATGATGGTTGTCCTCTGACCCTGTGAAAACAAAACTGATATTCATTTCATGGGTGTGTTGTTCAGGCTTCAGTAGGTACCCGCTGTAGTGCGAAGAGAGAAGCTCTAGGGTTGTGTATGCTATTGCTTGGAGGCTGGGATGCAGTTGGACTTGATGATTGTTAGGGTCATTTCCAACCTGAGCAACTCTGTGATTCTGTGTGGCTGCCTGCCGGTGGGCTCTGTGTGGGCCTGCAGCTGACCAGGCCTAGGGGAAGCTGGAGCTCTTGCTGGTGCCCTGATGTGTGACTCTGCCATGGTTCTTCCAGCAAGGAGATCATGTCCTGCCAAGGGTTGAAGAGTCTGCCAGGGGATTCCCAGTAGGACACAAGGCAGATTGGTGCCAAGTCTCACTCCATCCTCTGTTGGTCATGTAGATGTACCCCATAAGAGCACTTCTACTGTTGACCTACCTGTGTAAAGTCAACTGAAATGCAGAGGTGGGAGAGAACTTGAGGCATCTGCATTATGTGCTAGATTAGGAGGGCTAGAGCTGAGATGTTGAGAATCATCGAATGACTGAATCATAGAATATCCCAAGTTGAAAGGGACCCACAAGAAACCTCAAGTCCAGCTTTGGCTCCACACGGGACTACCCAAACCCTGTCTCTGAGAGCACTGTCCAAATGCTTCTTGAACTCTGGCAGCTCGGGGCTGTACCCACTGCCCTGAGAGCTGTTCTGTGCCCACCGCCATGCAGTGCAGAACCTCCCCCTGACCCCCACCTGGCCCTCCCCAACACAGCTCCATGCTATTCCCTCAGGCCCTGTCGCTGTCATGCAGAGCAGAACTCAGCTCTGTCCCTCCACTCCCTGTCAGGAGCTGCAGCTGCCATGAGGGCTCCCCTCAGCTCCTGTAAACCTGTGCTATGCGACATAGTAAGTAATCCTTGTTAGGGTTGCAGTACCTTGTTATTCCTACAGTTCTCTGTCAGAGAAGAAAATAAAATGTAAATACAGTTATGCACTTCAATAGGATTTTCTGGGTACAGGTTTTTTTGTAATTTGTATGGCAGTGGTAAATGGTGGGGCTGTACCCCTGATGCTCAGTCATCCTTCTCAAGCAAAACAGGGCATTTGCAGAGGGGTAGGAAGCCCTGCAAGGAGGCCCGAGTATTCCATGTGTTGGGCAAAAAATGCCAGCAGCAGGGTAGTTGTTTGAGCTTTTTTTGTTTTGTCATAGGAGCTTTTCTGGGGTAATTGATATAGACAAATTGTTTCTGCCTAGGTGAATCTCTTGTAAATCTAAATGTATTTCTGACTGTTTGTAATTTCATTGCCGACATCTGTTTTAAATGCTCTCGGGATTCAGATGCTTGAGTACAGTTCAAATGTGTATGCCATAATTTTTCAAGGTGCTAACATTTTCAGTTGGAGTGATAACACTTTAAAAGAGGGGAAAAAAAAGGTGGAGGATGTAGGGGGAGATGTGATAATCAAAGGAAAACTTTACAGTGCCCATGATGCTAATTTTCTTTCTCTTTCCTTTTCAGAATGATGACCTATACAACCTCAGCAAATCCTTCTTTTAACTCATGGGTATCAAGACTCTAAATGTTTCATGTTACCACAACTAGGACCTCACCTCCTCCTCCTCCTCCTCCTCCTCTGTAAATGGGTACGATGCATCCAGTTCAGTTTGTTTACTTTACACAAACCTCAGGAGTTAGTTGACTGAGCTGCACATCCTGTGTTGTGCCAAGCAGAAGCACTGTGACACCTGGACTATGAGTCTCTCTTACTTAATCCTCTACCGTAAGGACTTAGCTGGCCACAATGAACTGATGTGCCCACCACTGTGTCATGGTGAGAATGGGTATTTTACTAGCACATTTACACAACTTCATTTGCTGCTGAAAACCTGTATGACAAATCATCCTTGTAAATTATTACATACAAAACTTAATGTTGGTTGAAGAGTATTAAATATTTAACATAGGTTTTGATTTATACATGTACTTTTTTTAATTAAAATGTAACTTTTCCTACAGCACATCTTTTTTGATGTGGAACTGAGGTATACTATATTCTGTTGTAAACAGAGTGGGAAACCTGCTTAAAACAAGGCTTCTAAGAATAGAGTAGGGTACTATTCTTGTTTTAAGATTGTAATTCAGAAAATAATATAATACAAGTCATTGGTCCCCGGGCCTTGATTGTACAGTCATATTTGCTGATACTATCAGTTGTAAGATAACCCTGATGCTGAGCTGATTTCTTTCCAGAAGAAAAGTAATTTTGTACTCCTTGTAAAATAATAATCTGTATTAACTACAATGAAGACAAACTTTTCTGTACATGGTATTTACAAGTGTCAACTTGAATTCATCAATTGCACAGAAACTGACAAAAAATCAGAGAAAAAGAAATCAAAGTCTTCCATTGTATATATTGTAAAGAATAGAAAAAAAACAACAGAAAACCACAAAATAAAATGAAAGCAAAGGGTGAACTTTTCAAATTAACTCTTTCCCTGGAATGAAAATGTGGGTGTTTGTAAATTCTGGAAATCTCTTTCTATATGTAATAAACTAGATACTGTTTTATCTGCTGTAGTTTGTTTGTTTGCTTGCTTTTCTTGGTAAGCTGTCTCAGATGTCTTAGAGTGCCCTGCTGTAGCTTTCTTTGATGTTGCCACTGTGCCGTGAAGAATGGCTGTGGATCACTACTGTTTAAGAAAGCTGAATGTAATTAGGTGCAGTAGAGAGTGCGCTTTGGAAAGGACCAACGAAAAACATATTCTGCCTTCCTGTGGTATGCTTGGATATTTCACTAAAGCTCTTGTTTCATTGTTCTGGTGAATCTTTGGGATATGGTCCTCCTCCTACTTACGTCAGTGGGAGAGTTCTCAGCAAGTTAAATCACTGGAACCAAGGCGACAACATGGAATGTAAAAACAGCGACCAAGATGATTGTCTGGAAGTCAGCGCAACAGGAAGAATGAAGAGGAATTCTTCTGTGACTTATTTCTGTGCTTTACACTGGCCGTGTATGTATAATATTATTCTATGTGTAGCATTTGCAAAGCCTTAGTTCTTTTTGGGTCTGGGGAATCAATGAAATTGGAGATCTCAAAGCAAAATGTTGACGTGATAAGAGAACATGAGGCTATTTCAGGTCCCTGTTGGTCATCGCTTTTGCTTCTGCAAAGCAATGTTATGGACCAGGGCGCATTTGACAGAATTCTTGTTATCAAGAAAAGGCGGGCGCTCAGTGCACCAGCCCTCCATGGGGGATGGGGAGATGGCTGTCAAACCTTCAAAAAAAGGATTTATTTCCCCTGAGATGTTTACAATGTCTGGGGCTAGGCTGAAGTTAGTGCAGTGTCCTCTTCGGACTGCAGTATTGATGAGGGGGATGTTACTCGATTGTTTTTCACCTGGCCTTTTGCTTGGAGCCTTACCATTCCCCTAAATATTACTGTTGCACTTGTATAACCACTTTTTGACCCTACCAAGTCAAAATACTCTGCTAAGAAAGTTTTTATTCCTTAAAATATTTCAGTCATTACAGATCACTGGTGACAATTACATGTGTACTGATGCTGGGAGACTTTAGGATATTGGTGTGTGGTGAGGCTGCAGGCTAAGATGGACCTGTGACTGCCAAGGGTGCTGCCTTTGGAAATCTCGTCCTTTGCTGACAAAACAGTCTCCACCAAAAGAGGCTGATGCTGATCAGTAAAAGAGATGAGGCATCACATCTTTATGTAGGAAGGGGCAAGTTAACCCACAAGAGCTTGCCATTGCACTCAAAGAGCTTCAGTATGTTTTTTCCTAAAGAATGATTAATATGTAAGAAGACAGCATTTCGTCTGCATATGTTCAGAAGTAAAACAAAACAAACAATGAAACCAAGCCGCCCTTCTCAAACCCTTCACCTACAGCTTTCTACTGCTTCACAGTTCAACATAAAAACTCACAGTGTTGATTTGGTTGCTGAATGTTAGCCCATGTTGATATTAATGTGCCTTGGATAAAACAGTATTTTATGGCCATTGTGCTTTGCATTGTTTCAGATAATTTGCATGCTCTAGCCATAACTAAAATATATTTGTAGGTACTGGAAGCTACTATTAAATGCTAAGAGGCATTAGTTAGCACCTGTAATCCAGGAAGAACTATTTTGAATTGATACATCTATGAGCACATCTTGTTTATAACATTTGATTTTTTAAAGAACTTTAGAAATTGGCAAAGATGATTATGTTGGTTGGAAAGGCTGTGATGGGGGGTGAGGGGATGCTGCTGTTCTGGTGGGCTGATCTGTCCATTTATGTTGTTAACACATACAGTCAAAAATCAACCTATTCATGATGTTAACATTCACTGCGTTTACATTAGTAGTTCTTTTCCATAGTAAAATTAAACCTGTTTAGCAAGTATGTTTTGAGAATATTTTTAAAGCAAACTTAATCTGTAACCAAACAATCCTCTTGATGCTTTTTTTTAACATACAGATTCTTACAAATTCCAGACTTTATTAAATAGACCGCAACCCCTTATAAATTAAAGTGTAATTTCCTCAACAAATGGTGCTATCCTATCTTATCCTTCTATGTGTTCTGTTGCTGTGTCTGTGCCAAAAAACTTTATAATTTCTTTAAGTTTGAAAATGAACAATGATTTCTGTCCTGCATCAGGTAGTAAGGCTCAGATACTCAGGAGTTTATTTTGCTGTGACTTGTTTTCAAGTGGAAGTTGCTGATTATTATTTCAGTTTCTTTTTGCCTCCATTACTGTAACAGCTTCGATTTTCAAAAAGGTCTATACTGAATGCATTTGTTATTGCTATTGGTTGAAAACGAATGAGGTTATAAAAACAGTTTGAAGCAGTTTCCAGAAGTACTAGCAGTGCTTATACGCTTCCTTCCCACCTCCCCGATGATTGCTGATTTAAAGCTTGATTTTTTGCTGAGTTGTTACATGTTGTGGAGCTCTAAATCTTTCTAGTCTTTGATACTAACCTCTTTAATTAGTTTTTTAACTGTCATATGTCTTCTGTAATGTTTATGAAATTTTTTCAGCAGAAGTACGAATTCAGAAAAGAAAAAGGAAACAGACCACATTTATAGGCATACTCCGGTGCTGTAGTATTACTTTCTGCATATTTAAGAACTAAGCATCCGTGTCCATCTTGCTACCAGGTGACTTTTAGCTGAAGCTATTATTCATGCCCTCTATTACATTCAAGGGCTATGTAATGAGTGGTATGTGCTTAAATTGCTCCTATCAACTCAATGTGTGCCGTATTTTAGTTACATAACTCGGCTGTGCAATAACAGAGATTAATGCTGCAATATGCACAGCATTCAGATTTGCTTTTGAAATGATTAGCTGAAGCTGGTACTTGGTAGGAGCTTAAGTACAGCATGTCAGCTAATGATTGAATTAATCTGGATAGGTGCTTGAATACTTTGTTCTGCAACTTGGCTCACCTGTGCTATCTTACTTAAAGAAGTGAAAATGAACAACAACCAACTCTCACTCTCTTGAAGTCATTTGTCCATCTCTTGTGTGACCTCCCACCCATCTTTGGGTGCAGTATATGTTTTTGGTCTGCAAGCCTTGAGGCTTGCAGAGGTGTAAGGTGACAATATTCTCACTTGTCCAGTTCATCTTGTGTGTATCTGTTCACTAGTAACTTAATTTGGATATGACTTTGAATATACCATAAATGAACTCTTTTTGAACCTACTGGATGCCCATATGAAATTCTCCAGTCTATAGGATGGAGAATGGAAAAAAAAAATTAGGGAAATGGAAAAAAAAAAACTAGATCTTTCTGTTTGTAGAAAAGCACTTTCTTTTTTTATCTTCATCCTTTGAGATGCTACTATTCACATAAAGGATGAAATGAGGAATCTAGCTGGGATGAGGAGAGCCATGATCTGTCCTGTTCACTTCTTTCCAAATATATGTTCTGAACGAACGTTTATGTATGAGAAGAAAAGGTGGGGGCTGATAATTAAAAAAAAAAAAAAAGCAGCATTGCTAGAACTTCTGTGTTTATATACTTTCAGATTGCATGCTTTGAATTCTACATTTGCACTAGTAGCAATGGGATAATCAAACGTTTGTGTATGCCTGCAGTGGGTGGGCCCATGAGAGGGAGGGAGATAGGGCATAGGATGCCTTGTACCTCCTAATTTGTGCCAGCAGGATCGAGGATGTTTTCTGTAAGAAGCTCTGTGACGTTCTGATCTCTTGATCTGAATTGATTGGTGGTTTGAAAAATGGTGCTTTGCATAACCAAAATGCATAGGGGGGAAAAAAAAAAAGACATGGAAAAGTGCTTTGGAAATTCCCATAACATTGCACAACCTGTGGGAAAAAACTTACTTGGTGGGTACCCCTCTGGCTGCTGGGACCTCTGAATCTGTCATTTCTGCTGCACTAGGATTCTTGACAGTAACATTTGGAGACTGGGAGTAAAAATAAAACCTATGTGCCCTCTGTAGATTAAACCAATGGAATACATCGTCTTGATGTAATCCAGTTATTTGTCGGCAGATAAAGAATACTGAATCAGAATGACAAGAGTCACTGTGTCATGGCTGAATAAAGTCAGTGTGCTTTTTCAGCTGCTCTCAGGCACTATGTTTATTTGATCCAAATGGAGCACGTAAATGAATATTTAGAGGAGAACTTGCCTCCTGAGTTTGCAGAGAGTAGAGTGGTGCAGGGAAAACAATTACAACAGTATCGATTGCCACAGAACTGATAGAAGTACAGGAAAACATCTGTGGCATTTTTAGAGAGGAAAGGTTCCTCCTTCAAGGTCTGTTCCTGTTTGACAGTTAGAATTTTCTGGCATCGTAAATCTATTTTATGTGGGAGTCACAAACTCAGCTGCTCTTGCATAGTTTTGTTTTGTTTTTAATTTTAGAAGAAGTCTGACCCAGTTTGACTGCCTGCTTTTGTGATCGAACCATCCTAATGTGGCAGCAGGCCTGAAGGCCGGGCTGCTGCTCCCAGCTGAGCGGAGCAGGGATTTTGGCGGGAAAGGCCTCAGCGCCAGCCCTGCTTAGCTAGGAAGCCATGTCTCCTGTCTCTCTTCTTGCTTGTCTGCTTGTGGTGGTGTTTGTTGTTTGTTTGTTTGTTTGTTTTAAGAAACCCTGTTATCAGTTAGACTAAGTAAAATGCCAGTTATTTCATAAATCGTTTATTGGTAACGAAATACTGAGATGTCAGAGTATTGTCCTCCTTGGTTTTACTTGGACAGTGGGACGCTGCCCCTTTAAATTACCTCAGAGCAGGGTAGTGCTGCTTTTCCACATCTCGGAGCATTAAGCAAAAGAAGGTGTAGTATTTATAACTGTTTGTCAGTTTATTGTTTTACCTTCAGCTCGTGAATTAAGAACAGTGTTTCAGTTCTTTTAAACTAGCATTTGGTTATCTTTCCCTCAGCACAGCCCTGAGCTGCTGTGCACTGTAGCTGAGTGCAGTCACCTCCTCAGAGGAGGCGGCTTTACCACAGTCTGGCTTTCCTCAGCTACATGGCAGAATAATCTTGCTCACATGTCAGTTTGCCTTTATCAGGTGTGTGCTTTGCATTAATTTCAGCTTCCCAGTGTGCCCATGAGGGCCTTAGTGCAGTCTGTGCTCCCTGGCTTCTCTCAGTAACCCAGTCCCACCTCACCCTTCTAGACTCAGTGCCACCTCAACGTCCTGCAGCAGAAGGTAAGCTGAAATTTTGCTCTTTCTGCCAGACAGCAATTTGCCCAGGCTTCTTCCTTGCCTGGATCTCGCTGTGTTGGCTCAATGCCAGTCCCTCCGTCATGTGGGTAATTCTGAGGGTTGCCATCCGAGGTGAGAGATAAGGAGAAGGACCTGAACATGACACATGTGTGTGAAAGATCAAGGCACTTCTGCCTGCTGTGTTATTTTTAAAATGAGAGCTAACAAAGACACAAGCAAGCCGTTTGTTCTTACCTCCTCCTGAATACTGTCAGATAAACCAGTTAATATTGTCTTAGTTTTCTGTGTGCAGAATGAGTGTGATTCTACCTTCTTCACAGGGATGTTGGATTAAGTAAAGAAGAAGCGCTCGACTCCTGCAGTGTTGGGCTGCACAGAAATACTCGTAGAGAGAATATTTGAGCTTCACTATTGCAGGGCAGTAACACTGCTCAGCCCTTCATCTCTCTCCAGGTTTCAGTCTCCACTTCAATACTTCCTCTGTTCTCTTCAGTGTTATCTCGCTCACTCAGATCTCTTGGCTGCTGGAAGGTCCCATTCTCTGTCCCACGATTAGCCCAGCAGTCCTTTGCTCTTGTGTTTCTTTTTAGCCATTGCACAGTCAAGGTGTTCTCACTGGAATGTGAGCATTTGGGCCAGGTTTGCAGTTCTCAAAAACCTTCTTTGTAATCTATTAATGGAAGTCACACTTGACCCTGATTGAGGAGAACATGCCAGCAGAACTTTCCAGAGACATGCTGTGAGTAATATCACTGAATTAACTTGGACATAAATGACCCAAGAACTGGGAAAAGTGTGAAACTCATAAGTTGGAATTGCCCTTAGTGTCAGCAAATCATGCAACTACAGCCTCTCCAATTTTAATGAGAGCAGATGGGCTCATAGCATTATTCTTTTTTTTTTTTTTTTTTAAATAAAACTATTTCTCCACGTTTTAGAATTACTTTGGTTTAAAAAGGTTCTGTCCTCTCCAGTATCTTTGGTTGGAAATGATGGCCTGGGGGAATACTGGGTGGCTTTGTCTGGTTGTCTAATTTTACTCCTGATTAGCTATATGCCCCGATTTGCCTGGGTGTAAGAACTCTGGAGGGGGGGAAAAAAAGTGAACTTTTTTTTACATGTTTTTGTAAAACATGTTTTCCTAAGCACAATCTGGAACATGATATCATAGGTCACAATATTACTCAAAAGGTGGCAACTTCCAATGTGGTGCTATTAAGCTTATTTGGGCTCTATTAGAGAAGAAGCAAGAAATTAGCAGGCTAATTGCTAAGTGAATTGCTACTTTCTTTTCGGAGCAGTCTCTTTTGCCCGGTGTGTTTGTTAAACACTTTGCTAGCTGGCAGTATAGTGAAATTGTTTGTTAATGAATCTTCCATCACTGTAAAATAATCACATATCCTCGCTAAGCAAATACCACTGTGATAATAGTGGAGTAGGTATGCCAGTTCATTTTCTTAGTGGTGTTGTTATTTTAAGTATTTGCCATATATAACAGTAATATAAACTGATGTCATATACGTTAGCTCTTTTATGGAGAGCTTTGATGAATGCTTTTAAGCATATGCTTAGTATTTTTTGCTACTTATTACCTTTGTGTGCATGCAGAGTTGAAACCACTTTCAGATACTTGTCAGTGATTGATCACTTCACAGTAGACATTCAGATAGGTGCTCTTTAATCAATTCATACTTGATCTTTCTGTAGACACTTAATGTGTCACTTTCTAGAAATCAACAGCTCTTGTAGCTGCAGGGATCGCCAGAAGTTATTTTGGGAAGCCACACAAAGTACACGCTCAGTCTGCGAGAAGACAAAGCTATTACTTAAAAAGAAGCATCGAGCCACAAATGGCATACAATTCACATAGATAACTGCCATTATATACAGTACTTCCCTAAAAATACTTCAATAGCAATAATGAGAAGGAAACAAAGAAAACTCAAGAAAGGAAATAAATGGTGAGTCTGGTATTTCTGCATATTCTTGTTTTACCCAGAAAACATGTTGGATTTCTTGTGTCTGTCACTTCCATTTGTAATCTGTAAGATGACAAAGTGAACTTAGCTTGATTGTCTTTAATTTAACAACCTTATTTTTGTGTGATTTCCACCTTTAGTGTACCTATCTGGTGCTCTTGCTGTACTGCAACACTTAGTTAAATTGTTGCATCTCTTAACTAAATTGTCTCTCTGAGTGTAAGGATCTGTGCATTCTCATTAATGGTGAAGGAAAGTACTCTAAAAACCCCTTGAGGAGCAGGTTTTACCTCCTGTGCTTCTGCAGAGGGGAATAGTCACAAGGGTTAAAACAGGAACACCGTTTTGCAGCGGTGAATACAATGGTTCCATATGATCATAACTTTAAGTTACTTCTACAACTTCATCACTGCCAAAATTAATCAGGGTGATGTATGGCAGAGAGAACTGAACTATTCAGACATGATAAGGTATCTGATTTCCTAAGGCATGGAAAACAGCATTCATTTTTGCGAGTAAAATAATTCTCTAGATCAGTAGTTTCTTTTGAAAATATTTATACCTTACAAAGTAATCCATAAGACGTTATTGTTTGTCTGTTATTTAAATACTGAGACTTGCACTGAGACTGCATAAAGGAGGAGAGAGTCATGAGGATTCTTTGCTTGGAGGCAAGGGGAGAAATGCCGTTGTTTGAGACAATAAGGGGAACTGTACCTGTGTTTGTGTGGGACAACATCATGCACAGCTCCCATAAGCCAGTGCCATGAGGCACAAAGCAAATAAGTGCTTCTCCAATTGTAAATGTTGATCAGCCTATTCCCTAGTTCAGAGTCACTTGAGGAAGTAGAAAATAGAGGTAATGATTCCTCAAACCAGCAAAATTTGGCTGAGTGAAAGTTGGACTGTAAGTCTCAAGCTTGGACATGTGTTTATGCCAAGGAAGCAAGAATTTAAAAACTGTACCCAACAAAGATTGGGAAAAGTCCAACCAAATCCACAGCTATCATCTTTACCCACGAAAACTGCATGACTAGAGCAAAGCTTGTCTGCTGAGGTCACCGGTGCCTGGAAAGGTGCCACAAGTGACTGACCACTCTGCCACCTGGTTCTGCTCCAGCAGTGACAAGCCACGTGAGTGCCATCAACCTGGGGTGGGAAGTTAGGGGCCACTATTCAGGTGTACAAGGTCAACGTACCTGACTCAAACATGCATTTGGCTGCAAGTGTCTGAATGCCTGTCTTGGCCACGGTAGCAGACAGAACATGTCATTACTAAGTACATTCCTGCAGCCCACACAAAGTGGTCCCTGTTTGGTTTTATAATTTATGAATATGTCGCTGGGAATAAACACAGGGCTTGTGTGCTCCCGGCAGTGTTTAAGGCTGTATATTGGTTGTTTCACTGCAGAGCAAAATCTCCACCACAGATGGTAGCAAGGCCGGAGATGAGGCTTATAATGAGTTATGTTAATATTTTTTCCCCTACATAAATTTAGATTTTTGTAAACATTTCTTTGTTTGTATTTTCTCTTCTATACGGAATTCCTGCATCCTCTACACCTGTCTAGAAAATCTACTGCTGCTCTTCGAGTGATGTGACCTAGATTTTAAAACAAAAACTGAGCCCAGGAGGTTTTCAGCTGTAGGCTTACATTTTCACTGGAACTGAACTTTCCCAACAGTATGTTGGCCTTGATAAAGTTCTGGAACGCGTGAGCTGAGGAGGGAATTCTTGCAACTCAACCCCGGTTCCAAATCCAGCTAGCATAATTACAGTCTTGCTACTGGCCAGTAGTGTTGCTCTGGATAGCATCAAAGCATTCCTGTAAAACATTTTGAACTGCTTCCAGTGACCACTCCTGTGGTCGGTATATAGTAACTTCTGAGAACATATTAAATTGTGCCTTGTCCAAAGAGTTACGCAGTTTCTTTATACAGACACCAGCACAGATGTATGTGAGTTTGCCATGTACCAAAAAGACCAGGTAATTGTAAAAACTGAGTAATTTGAGTGACTGAGCATCATGGCATCCATTGCATAACTGTACTTCCAACTTCCAACACTGTCTGGAGTCACTGGAAGCTTTCCGGGCAGGATTTGTCATCAGCTCATGCATCTGGAGTGATGGGCTGTATCAAAAGCTTTACCAAATAGATGCCTACAGAAATGTAATTTGACTTTAATCAATTTTATTTTCAGAGTGAAAGATGAAAACGTAGATAAAAGAGAGTTAAGAAAGGAAAAAATTAATTTGTAGGAAGCTGATTAATTGTTTTCAATATACTTTTTTTTCAGTCCTTTTGCGGAGTGCTGTTTCTTTAAAGAAACCAACTGGCTGGAAGCAGAAGACAATATCCATTGCAGCATTGCTTCTCTGTGTGAAGGTTAGTACAAATTATTTGTATTCAACTTCTGTAATGACCTGAAATAAACTAAGGCCATCCAAAAGAAAATAAAAAGAACGGAAAAGTGAATAAGATAGATGGGTAGTAGATAGGGAAAGACAAAACAGGAGAAGCATTGGGAAGGGACTAACAAAGACCATGTATAGGAGTCTATGTGTGTAAAACCAACAGATGCGCAAACAGCACCTACTGCAAGCTAACCAAAAGTCACAGATCATCCTTGAAAACTATTTTTACATCATCACAGCCTTAACATCTGTATCTAGTAGGTATTTATTCGTTAGTGAATTAGAGTGAATTACAAGTTATATTATTTGTATAGGATTCTAGTTATAATTTGCTTTATATTGCAGTTGCAAAGTACGTTTTGTAGAGGAGATTTTTAAACAGGAATATCTCTTGGAGGAAATATTGAATTGTTTCTACTTCGAAGTATGTAAAATATTCACCCAGGATTCAGTGTCAGTAACGGACACATTTCTGCAGTGTTGGGGTACAGTTCAGCAGTTTCTGTTGAAGGAAGTTTGAAATTATTTTCCTGAAGCTGATAGCCATCCTGGATCTCTGTCTGTGTAAATGAGGTCAGTCTATGACTCTTGCATCTGTAACAGGCTGCTTAGTAAATTAGATGGTCCTTTGGTATTGTTTGATTTGAAGGCTTGCTCTTCTGGAAAAGACAAATACACAGATAAGCCTATGTACTGATGTAGATGGTATCTGAAGAATTTCTCTGAGATGTTTGTTGGTGCATTATTTCAGATATATATGCAACACAAAAGACTGACACAGACTAGAAAATAAATTGAGATGAAATAATTATTGCCATTAGATATTAATTCCTGTTCATATATTTGTACTGTTGATAAAGAAAGAAACAAAATAATTAAATTTCCTATAAATGTATGTGAGATTATCATAGTTGTCCAACAGCCTATTCTGACAGTGCTGTAGAGCTAAGTTTAAATTTTCAAATGCTCTCCTCCTATCTCCTTCTCCTGCTGCTATTCTTAACTCCTAAGCAGTCAGCGTTTGGGTTGCAGGAAGATGAAAAGGAGGTATTTCATTGATGCATTTCTCATTGAGGACAGGTTAAGAAATGGAGAGGTGCATGTGAACATTTGTGAGAAAAACAATGTGAATAGTACAAATGTATTAGTTTTCAAAGAAGTACTGATTAATTAAAAACAAAAGAAATTACTTTAATGCTACAACATTAAAAGTATTTGTACATTAGAATTGGCCTGATTTCCACAAGTGCAAGGCAAGGACAGATACTGTCTTTTCCATTGGGATCTGAGGTTATAGAGCACTTCTGAGAATCAAGCCATTCTCTGCTACTTCTGAAACTAACTTCTTAAGGTATTCAGGACTATAAAAAGTGATTTATATGATCGTTTGATATTGTGAATTGTTTGCAAAAGCCTTGCATTTTCAGGAAAAAATATAGCAGTTCTTATGACACCATTAAAGAGCAACAGATCCAGAAGAAAACAAATCAAAATCACGTTTGAGTGAGCTATCATGCATCATTTTGGGATTTAAATCTTTCTTCTTTGCATTTTATTACAATTTGCAGTGCTTTTTTGCTTTGTTGTGGTTGAAGAAGATGGTGCTGATACAGAAATAGCTCTCCCCTCCTGCTGCTTGGTGTGGACTCTTGCCTTTAAGTCAATAAATGCGTAACATACATGTGCATGTACATAAATAACAGTTTTTAGAAAGAGAAAGAGGCGAATGCTATGAGAACCGCCTCAGTAGCATTATGAACTTAAGTGCTAACTGGTCAGAAGAGTTACGATCCTTCTGTTCAATGGTGAGTATTGCTGTAGGGTCATATTGCTATTCTTTGTGCTGTATATATTTACTTGCCTTCTTGCAGTGAAAAGAATCCTTCCTTTTATTATATGTATTTCCAGTTTGTAACAGATCAGCAACTTGGTGTTGTTTCTTGGGCAGGGGCACTCAGTACCTGTCCTGTATGGGATTTTTTGGGTGATTCAGGTGATTTACTAGCTATGACTTTCCCTTCATACAACATTTGAAGTTTCATCAAAATAATTTGGAGCATACTGGGACCAAATGAACAGCATAGCTTGAAATATCTGTTTTCTAAGATAACCATGCTAGAACTTGCCAAACCAAACATTATTGTCAAAAACGTGACTCAGGAATAATGTGGAAGTGGTTTCATGGGAAAAACGTTTGCTCAACAAAATACCCTGTACTTGGAGAAGAGAAAGCATACCTATTTTAAAGAAGTTTAAACTGTAGCCAGTCCTGTGGCTTGTGGCTGATCTTTATTAGCTGCTATCTTTTCAGATTCTCTCTCTTTATTTTTAAGGTATTATTGAATTTGTTTCTTCATTGCTGTTTTGAAGGGGTCTTTAGGGAAAGTAAACTGCATTTCCATCAAAGTCTCTTCTTCTGTTATTCCTTTGAATTTTGAGACTGTGGAAGCTCTACAGAGTATTGAGCTGATTGTGACTGTACAGGGAGTTTAGATTGAAGCATCATCAAAGCATTTGAAATCTGGAAGAAATGCAGGTTACATTACGAGATTATTGAAAAGGAAGGGGGAAGAGATGGACTGGATGTTGGGCTTATCAGCTTTGCATCCGGAACTGGAGATGGATTCCCAAATTTAGTAGTGTCATCTAAGAACAGCTCGTGCCTTTTAAGTGGCTTAAAGGCTGAAGCTCTGAGAGGCAGTTTCCACACTTTTCGTAATCTACCTGAAGTTTGTCATTAGAGTTATGTCAGTCACAGATGAGAATGACAGAGAAGGGTAGATTCCTCAGCATCCTTCCCGCACCCAACTCCACAGAGGAAAACCAGTACAAATTTTAACCAGCTTCTAATTTAGTTGAAGACTCTTTTCCCTTCATTTTTGTGAATGAAACAGGTGGAATTGGTGAGCACGATGGGCGGAGGCAGAACCTTGTGAACAGTTTGTTGTCCAGGGGCTGGGTGGCAGTAGACAGATGCAAAGCACCAGATCAACAGGATAAGGGGATTAAGTAATCAGGCTAAATTCCTCTTCCTGATAAACTCAGTGGAAACTTTGCTGTTGTCTCCCCTGGCTATTTAGGAAGGAGAGCTATGATTAATCAGCAGTGTTGAATTTGTTTTCCCTGCCGTATGCAATTTGTTCTAGGAGATTCTGAGGAGACAGAGAGGATGGTGAAGCATTAGACTGCCATACTTACAGCTGGCCTTTCCAGTCCCTTTCACATAAACATTTCCATCGAGTATCATACAGATATATGGCATTTCACCTCATGAATGAATCTAGTGCCTCATTTTTCCTTGGTTACAATTCTTGGGGCTGTTTTCTTTTGTTTGTTTGTTTGTTTTCTCCAAAAATTGATGCAGCTGATGTTTTGTTCTTTCTATAGCTCCCATCAAACTCTGATGAATCTTGACTATACTTTCACTCACTAGTTTCATTGTGACTTGTCTGTGTATTACTACTTCCTGGCTTGTCATTTAGTAACTGAAAAAGTGGGACATATAAGAACATAGGAAATGACATGTGTCACCCTGTTGTCATATTTGGAATTGTAGCAGCTCTGTTACACAGGATACAGTTGTAAATTAAAATTTTCCATTGACCTGGAGATTAGAAGGATACTCTCAGTCCGGTATTTGCTTAGTCAGTTTTGCTGCTCTTCATAGAAATGTATCTGTGGAGTTTTCTGATTCCTATTTCTTATTTCATTTCATTGTTCCTAGTAAACATCAATGTATTTGGCGTGCTCTTGCCTTTATGGGAGATAATGTTTGCAACCATTCTTGAGATTGGGTGAAAGGTTTTGACTATAAACTGATTGGCCAAGAATATGTAAAATCCTACTTGTATTTTTCAAAAAACAGCTATTTCCGAAATAATTCCTTTTAGGAAGGTTTTATGAAGCGTGTCCTTATGAGCCCTAGGATGAATGTATTTGACGCTTTAAAATTTATCTTAAGAAAACTGCTAAAGATGATTTTGTTCTAATAGTGTAATACAGATCTACTTTTAGTAACTAAACACGTCAAAAATGCCTGCTTTCCACTGGGAATAACGCATTGAAGCAAATTTGGGATCCACCCCATTTTCAAGTTACAACCTACCTAAGATCACTTGATTTGTTTAAAACCTCTGAGATCTCATTCAAACTTTACAGGTAAATCCTTTCTTGGTGTAATGTCTTGGATGTGATATTTCAGTGTTGGTGTTACTTTTCTGAAGTTGAAACAGTGTGTGTCAAGATCAACTTTCGAAGGGAAGGACAGTTTCAGCCTGAGCAATAGAGAGGCCATTGTCTCTCCAGAATAAAGTAGTAGATATTTCAGAAGTGCTTTGAAGTTGTTCCAGCCTCTTCACGGAGCTGTGAAATCTGATAGCTCAGCTTTTAAGCCGTTTGTAGTACTTGCGGAATTCATTCAGTGACTTCCAAACTGGAGCCGGGCCTGGGAGTGGGAAGAAAGCGTTTAAGAAAAGAGTAGGAAAAAAAGGCTTCAGTAGTATGTGGCAGTTAACTGTCACCTTTGGCATCTTTTCAGATTTGCGGCTTCATGCTTTCTAGAGATAAACTGTGACTTTTCCCCAAGGACTGGAGGATTTTATTTTCTTTTCCGCTGAAACTCTTAGAGCTGCATGACTGCAGGAGTTAAACAAAATGCAGAACTACCAGCATCGCATCTACCATGCTCTTAGATAGTAAATTTATGGGTGCAGAACATCTCTGGGAGCTTCTTTCCATTTACATCAGTTTCTCAATATTTTCCATTTGTAAAGCAGATAAATAGGACCCCCGTCTGTGTTATCATGCTGTGTAGTGTTTCTTCTGGATTTGCCTGGAGCCTTTTGTCTCATTAACAGGTGTATTGAGGATGTTCTGTGGGCTCAAAGCATTCCGGAGCACCCTCTGGGACAGGCAGGCTGGTGTGAAAACAGAGAAGGAGCAACCCTAGAAGTAACCACATCCTGAAAATGTCAAACTTTCTTATCCTTTTCGTTGCCACTAGAGCTGAAATGTGAGTGGGCAGCAGGGTTTCTCCTCCTGCTGTGCAGCCTGTTGCTTTTGTTTTATTTCAATAGAGATGAAGGAATGTATTCGCTTAATGTCTCTTCATAGTGTTCTCTGAGTTCGCCTTGACTGTGCAGTATGCTGGAGACATAACATCAGTTTTGCTCCAGTCAAGTCTTGTGCAAATGCAGAAACCTTTAAGATAAGGATTGTGGTGTTTTTGCTTGAACTGCCTGGCTACAGCTCAAGTTAACGGTTTGTCAGCTGCTAACACAGTTATTCTGTGCAGTAATCCAATCCCTCTGTGCAATGCAAGTGTTATTTTGCATTGCGGCTGCTCTCAGCTAACAACCCCAGTGAGTGAGAAATGAGCATGGCTTACAATGTTGAGGGGGAGAAAAATGAAAAATGTGCATTTCTACTTGCTGAAGACTGATATGACAGATTCATAGACATGCAGGGAGAGATCAGAATGCTTGGGCTAAAACTGAATTGCAGCTACCAAGGAAGGATAGCAAGGAAGTACCTGAGTAATCAAGTAGTAGGAGGAAAGTAGAATTTTGTTACTTACTGAATAAATGAGCAAATGGTAGGTGACCTAGGCAAAGGTCTTCATTGTCTTTCTCCCTTCAGCCACAAAAGAAAAAATGAATTATGACCAAATGTTAAAACAGTTAATTTTAACAAAAAACAAGCAAGAAAGAGAAGGAACAGGTCAGGTGTACTTGACAGATAGAACAGGTTATTCAAGTCAGCAGGACATGATGCTATATCCTTGAATATGAGAAAATTGCAAATGCTAAGCCTTCTGCCGTTTTCTTTAAGAAATGCAGAAGATGGGTGAGTCTCCTGATGATGTCAAGAAAGCAAATGCGTTACTTGTGCTTGAGAATGCAGGAAAATCTGAGGGGAGAGAGGCCATAGAGGATTTACAGAAAGGTAATGCTAATTCAGCATCAAAATTTTTCAATGGCATAAATTATTAGCTGATACTTTGAAATCTTTATTGTCCTTACTAATATGATAAATAACTGTCATATTACCACTGCATGCAGCTGGTCGAGTAGTTTTGGTGGAACCTTTTTCCAAAGATAAGCTAAGATGCAGTCCCACACAATGTTCTTAGAAGCAAATTATGATTTATCTAGCATGAAAACACGGTAAGGTGAGCTCACAACTGACTGAGACATTCCTGGGATGAACCAGCAAACAGGGATTTACAATTTCTAATCTAAAGACTGCCAAGGGAGGTCATGAAGACTTTGTTGCTGGAGTCTTTTAAAAGCAGTGCAGATAAATGGCACTCGATTGCACCTCTGAGGTGGGATATGGACTAGATGATTTCCTGAGTTTCCTTCCACTTCTTTGTTCCTCTGACTCTGTGATGTGAGGCTGACTGGGGAGATATTAACTCAAGCACAAATAACTCAAGTTAACTGCTCACTGAAGACAAAACTCTCAGCTTAATAGAGGTCATTTTAAAACCTGGCTGGGAAAACGTGGTTTCAAACACGGTAATAGTGTCCCAAGAGGAAATCCAAAGATGAGTGGTAGTTTTGAATGTGATGTGGACTGATTGGAAAGGATCCAAAGGAGTAAACGATCAAACCTCAAGAAGACAAACCTAGAAGGGAGATGGAAACTATTTGGATTGTTTGAAGAAGAACAGCCAAGAGGAAATATTGCAAGAGTTATCGAATACAGAAAAGGCTGCTGTAAAGAAGAACAGTCTGTTGTTTACAGAGGGGAAAAGCTCTGTGGTAGATGGAACAAAATTGATGGAAGGAAACTGTAGCAGAAGAGACTCAAAAGAGAGACACCTGTCCAAAGCAGGAGTAGCAATGCCCTAGAAAAGATAGCTAGGGTGGTCATAAAGACAGCGGTCATAAAGAACAGGTTGGAGAAATATCTCTCAAGAATGACATGAAGATACTTGTTCCGACTTTGGGACATGGGATGGACAGGATGTACTTTCAATGTCCCTATATGAATTCTTTTTCAAAGATCTTCTCCTCAGTAAGAATGTTTTGCCTTGATATTGATATTTGAGGTACATAGGGATTAGATTTGTTTATTTATTCTTCAAAATAGTATTGCTACTCTTTGTTCCTAAAGAACCTCTTGGCCTGGCAAGCAGGGAAAGCAGCCACATCTGCATCTAAGATTTTCTCGTTTCCATTCCTTGTTTGCCAAGTGGTATCTGCTGGATAACCTGTCCTCTACCCTACTGCAGCCAGCATTGCAGCTTGTGTATGGAATGTAAGAGATGCTGGGTTTTTTGCATGGGAGACTGCAAGCTGTATTGCTAAGCAATATTTAATATCCAGTGGTTGCAAATGAAGCTGTTTTATGCAGTTACTACATAGGTGGATTCTTAATTAGCATTTGCAACTGTTCTTCAAATAACACCTATGCTTAGGTTAATTGCACATGTTCAGGTTATTTTGCAAGACAAATCTTCCCCAATTACAGCTTAAGTTTAAATTTTCATCATCTTTTTTGGTGTTAGGCTGATGGAGAATGTGATGTAAATTTAAATTTAAAAAAAAAGGAACACAAAATGTAGCTCATATTTAGGCAATGTCAAGAGTCTTCTGAGGCTAGTTCTGCTAAAGTACTACAAACTGATCTATCATTTCTGTTTAAGAGCTCAGAAGGAAGCAGACAGTTTGGATCAGGCAACAGTCTACAGCTATGTGTCCAAAACAAGAGCTTTTGTTCCAAACTGGGCTGATGCATGCCATCAAATATGCAAAGAATGCAGGGCCGTTTGTGGTGCTTCTACAGATACCATCACTGGAAAGCCAAGCACACAAATTCCTGTTGAAATAACGTTACAGTTAAGATGAAGGCAACCAAAGTAAAGCAGAAGGATGCCATATTCTGCAAGTGTGCTCTGTTTGATATAAAATGATCTCTGTTTTTCTTTGAAATCCACCATTTGAAGACATTTCCCTTGAGCAAGTGCCATGGTTCAGGCAATTAGCTGTGAAACCCTTCAGGGTTGAAGGGTTGAGGTTAGTTACAAGAAGGGGGTTAAGAGTGTTGAATCAGCTAGTGTGATTTAAGAGAAAATCAATGAATGCTGCATCCTCTACATCAAGAAATGATGATTTTCTGATCGGCATTGTTTTCAAAATCAAACATATCCATATATGTGAGAGTTCTCTGTGTAAATATGTATGAATCGGAGGACATTTTGCACTGGTTTGTGGAAAAGCTCCGTCAATTGCTCTGAGCAGTCTTCTTGCCCAGTTCAGTGGTATTTTTGTAACAACACCACAATTAACAGTTGAGATTGAATTCATACTTTAAATTGAAGCGAGAATTATTTTTGTTGTTAGGCATGAAAATAGTGATTGAACATAACTAAAAATAGCACTGTTTTCGTTCTAGAAAATTGCATGGAAATATATTCATTCCTTTGGGAATTCAAGCAAATTTAGACTAAGGCTCTTTAAATTTTATAACATCTGTAACACTTGAACTGTCATTTTAGTGCTTGAAACTCTAGGCAGGCATAAATGGAAATTCATTCCAATAGATTGACTACCTTGAAAATATTTTAAACAAGGAAAATTTGTAACACACTGCATCATTAGTAGTAGCTAAAGAATTAAAAACAAAGCAAAACCCACAATGCACTAAATCTGCCAAATGGCATATCTGAGCTCTGACACTTGCCAGTTTTGGAATTAGCTTCTTTGGGCAGCTGGTAGAGTTAGTTTTCAGTAAAGCAAATATTTTGCAGAAGTGAATTTATCTTTCAGTCCAGAATTTGAGGCAACACAAGGAGCTACATTTCTTTGTCAAAACTGCAGCTCAAGAGGTTGCTGTCAGGACCACCATCTGCTGATGCTTGTCATATTTTTCATCACCGTTTGAGGGTGAACTAAAGTAAATCTGTTCTGCTTTGTGTGTGCAACTTTAAGGTATTGTAAATACACCTGGAGAATAGGTGTTCATAGCTACAAGGACTGCTCCAAAAGTAATGCCTCCAACTGTATGATGTTGACCTGCTGTCAGGGGGCAGATTTTGGTGGTATGGCAGTAGAGGTTGAAGGTTCCCACCAATATCCCTTTACATTTTGTTGCTGCGTGACAAATGGCAGCAAAGGGCAGTCTGTCAGAATGGTGTCTGACATGGAAGCATTTATGAAGCAAAGGTGTGTCACTGAATTCCTTCAAGCAGAAAAAATGGCACCCACTGACATTTATCGACACTTGCTACATGTTTATGGAGACCAAGCAGTGGATATGCGCACAGTGAGGTGGAGAGTGTTGCATTTAAGCACTGGCAACAGCTATATATGTGAAAGACAAGCCACGCTCTGGGTGGCCATGCACAGCTCTCACACCATAAAATGAAGAGTATCTCAATCAGCTCATCTGCGTGAATCAGCTAATGGTGGTGACTATGTTGAAAAACAGTGTTTTGTAGCTGAGATATTGCTCTATCAAAATGTTATTTCACTCTTTGTAGCTTTTGAAGTTTCAATGGAAATTGTATTAAGCGATTGTCATGTCTGATTATAAGTTCTCCATTAGGAGAAGCCCCTTGGCTTGACCCAAGCTAGCCTGCAATCCGAATGCTAGAAGTCTGGGTACCTGGAGGTACCTGAACAGTGTTGCAGAAAAAAAATGGTCTGGAAAATGCTGATTAAAATGTAAAAACAAGTGGGTGGATTGCAGCAGAGGGGGCTGGTACCAGTGGTGAACTGGGAAGCAAAGCAGATTAAACTTGTTCTGGAAAGATTCACTGGCAAAGGTGATGATTTGGATCTCAAGCCCCTGTTAATGTATCTCATCTGGAGGAGTCGCTGCAGGGGATCGCCCCAGCCTCTGTGTTGGAAAAGGAGTTGGGTGATATAAAATCACAAATTCAACACAACTGATATTTTACTGTTTTTCACTCAAACACTTTTTCAATTATGCTTCTTTTCTGTAAGCTTTTAATTCTTGTATCAGACTAACAGATTTTCCTGTGTTTTTTTTTAACTGGGAACTGTGTGCTGCTACTAAAA
>PPHD01000456.1:0-65020 GCA_002909625.1 Bambusicola thoracicus | reverse complement strand
TCTGTAGGACTATGCAATGATCTTTGCTACAAGTGAAATGAAAGTGACCAGGACTGTCATTGGTATCTCTGCAAAAATTTATGTACATTTTTTTCTGAGCCTAGATATGTGGATGCATTTGACACCTTTAGTTGAAGCATTTTAGCAGTCTCTTGAGGAAGCAATTATTGATGGAAATTCGTCAATGTATCTTTTCAGAAGGGAAAGCTTAAAAAAGAGAAAATCAACATGTAGGCAAGAAAATCAAACAAATGCTTTTGTGTACTTTCACTGTCATGTATCTTGTTCTTCAAAAATTTCCCATCAGGTGAGAAACTTCCCTAGCTTTTAGCTAAATCAAGATTTCAAGAAAAAGAGCATTTGTAGTAAAAGAACTGGCAAAAGCTTATCTACATGGTTGTAGCAAAGCTAATAAATAACAACTTCTTTTCTAGTAGATTTTAAAAAATTATTATTATTTTAGTTTTAAGCTGTGAGTGATCATTTAAGTTCTATGATCTTATTTCTACCAGAAGTTCCTGTTATTTTGTTATCTCATCAGATTACGAAAGGATAGGCTGTGGTCTTGACAGTTATACAGTATTTCACACTGGTGGAATTCTGCTGGGATTTTTATAAAGGAGCCAAAAATGAATCAGGTAACCAGCATCCTTCACCCTCATTTGGTCTGGCATCAATTGGCACCTCAGAATATCACTGATACTAGAGATTGGCACCTCAGAATATCACTGATACTAGAGATTGCCTACAAGTCTGCTTAGATCAGTGAGCAAACTTCAGTGAGTATTCTGACATGGTTTCAAATCCAGTTCTGAGTAATGACAAAAGCTGTGTATTTTAAAGCTGAAACATTATGTGAATCACAGCATTACTGAATTGTAGGGGTTGGAAGGATCCTCTGGAGATCATCCAGTCCAATCCCCTGCTGGAGCAGGTTCCCTAGTTTGTACAAGAAAGTACTCAGGCATCTTGTTCCAGTGCCCTGTAACCCTCAAAATAAAGTTTTTCTTCATGTTCATATAGGAATTCCTTGTTTCAGTTTGTGCCCATTGTGTGAAGAAACAGGAAAGATATAAGTTTCTATAAAGTCCAGATGGAGGGCTAGTAGTGTCAATTAAGGGGGTTGTGTTACTAAAGAGGATGCTTTGATACTATGTCTGTGACATACATAGAACTGCACTCTACTTCTATGTTTAGACAGTGGACAGCCAGAACTTGTACTGCCATTGGGCAAGGGTTATTCTTCTGAATGCTAAATAGTGGGAAAGCTGTAAGCAGAGGACAGACTATTAATATGCCTCATTACTAGCTCATTCTAGCACTGCAGGGTAACCCCAGCTTCTAGCAATGTTATACATTGTGTTGCCCTGAGGCTGTATTGAGTGAAGGGAAAGTGTGATTGGCAGTAACATGTATGAAATGTACATGATATGCGTGAATGCCCTTAGTTACCAAGACTTAGTAACAACTGTACATTTTGCATCATGTGTGCTTCAAAATATAGGATGTTTTCACTTCTTCCTTCATTATCTATTTGGAATGACATGTCTGGTGATATGACCTTCATTAGGTAGCTATGCTCAACTGAGCATGTCTTTACATTGCAGTCAGTACTCCTCTGAGCTTTGTTTCCTCTGATCTAACTGCAGGTATTGAGAGCTGCTTTCTTTAAAGATTCAGTCCACAGTGGAACACTGTTTCTGATTTAAAAACACCCCTCAAACAATCAGGAGAGGGTTTTAATGTGAATTTCTTTAACTAGGGAAAAAGGTATCTGTTTACCTACTAGAAACAGATGGATGAGACACACACAAAAAAATGAAAGACATAAGTACGTCACGTACAGCATAACGCTTGTATATTTTTTTCTATTCTTACTGTAAAAAGGACCAGATAAACAACAACAAAAACATCTCATCTTCAGTCCTGTTTGCATCATAGTTCATATATAGCTTCAGAACATGTATTTTTCAGTAAAAGAAAATGGATGAGGCCAATGACAAAAGGAATAAAACTGCTCACTACTGTTTTTAACCCAGCTCTTATTTAATTTGTGCCCTCTTTCATTCCTTTATTTAGAATAAATACTAGCAAAATAATGGCTCTAATTCTCATTTTCATTATGAATGATTTGGAGGCACTACCTCATCCCAGCTCAGATCTTTGATCACTTGTACATAGAAATATGCCAGATTGGGCAAACTACCCAGTGTTCAATTTTGTTCTGTTCTCCTTCTCTCCCCCTGCATTACTGGGTAAGGAAAGACAAAAAATGTGCCGTAGGCACTGTTTGACCAGGTCTGGAGAAGACTGCATGATGTGGGTGAAAATAACTTTCCGTGAGGGAGTCAAGAAATCGTGCAAAGAAGTGGTGGAACTAAGGAAAACTAAAACCATTTTAAGACTTGGTCCCACTAAACTCAAATGTTCCAGGTAGTCTCCACACCTCCTGAAGTTCATACACAGGATGTCAGATGGTTTGCATTTGTCCGTCTATCCAGTTTATTTTACTTGAAGGAGTGCAATGTGTTTTCCACCACACCAGAGAATGTGGATTCCTGGGTTAAGTGTAGGCCTTCAAGCCATTGGCTACTCTGGCAGAGAAGTTGGCAGTGGTTTTCCTAGGGTGATGTTTTCCAGGAGGTTGAGGGAAACGCTGAAAGGAAATGGTAATGCAGGGTACTATAATCTTCTGTAGCCCTTGCCACTTTCTCCTTGTAACATGACCGGAGAATAGTTGGGCCCAATTTTTTTTTGTGGCAACTAACTTACTTGAAAAATATAAGCCAGGTCTCCGTATGCTGGAAGATGTTAACAAATGTCTTAGGAAAGTGAAGGAGAGGTGAAGAAAATTTGTGATTGAAAAAGAACAAATTAGCAACAGTGGAAAGGCCACTTAAATGTCTGGAAGATTTTCAATTTTGTGTGAATGATAACAGTATGAAATACAAGGTCAAGAAGCGCAGTAGTATCTTTGTAAATATTTTCAGAGACAGTGGCAAGAGAAAATCTCTGAATTCTAATGGGAAAAGAGAAATTTAAATTTTCTGTAGTCACTAGGTGAATTTTACTATGAAGATTTAACAAAGATGATATAGCTAAAAGATTGGTTTTATTTAAAGAGAGGGCTGGAGAAAAATGAGACTTCTACTCATCTTTAATAAATCCCAAAAGATCCTTTCCCTGTTGTATTGGCTCCTGCTAAAGTAGTGAAAAAATATTTTACTTAATGATTAAAGAGAGCCTGAGAGGAGAGGAAAGAGCTGGGCAACCAAGGAACAAGGTATACTATTTGAATTGAAAAACCTTCCCACGCTTCACAGTTTTAGCAAGTTTCCTTTAGTTTTCAGTATGTTAGGAGAAATACTCTATTTGTAAGGAAAGAAGAGATTGTCATTAATAAATTGAAAATACTAAATATTTTGATTACTTAAGTATTTGTTCTCATATGTTAATAAACTTCAGTCCAGAAATGATAACAAGTGGATGAGGTGAATGTAGTTGCACAGAGAAAAAAATGCTACTTGTAAACACAGAGATTAGACTACTTACTTTACCTTTAGGGAACCTTTCTCAGTCTGGAATTTTCTCCTTGCCAGGTGAACAGATTGCATCTTACATTTACTGACTGTGTCTTAAAACAGGTTAATATGCTTTCTTCTCGCTGTCACATTAAGTGTCAAAGAAGATTCTTCACTCTGGGTACTTTAATTTTAATATAAAAGAGATACGCATGTTCAGATGCTGGTTGAGTTAGAGGGAATGCTTGCATTTAGGAAAAAATGATAACAACAACAACAAAACTATACATTTTTTCATCAAAACACTGACAAAAGCAATCTGACCATATTTACAGAAATATCTCGATCATACTTGAGTGAATTATTTAGGAGACATCAAACAGATTAGAGCCTGTTCTTTCTCGTTTGTAGCTATGAGTTTTATTTAGAAAAGGGCAAGTGACTGCCTAATTGGGTTTGGAGTGGACAAACACAATTCACAAGATTAGCACTTCAGCTGCTAAGGTGAGCTGAGGAGGAGAGGTACTGTTTATGTGTTATCTGAATAGATTATTTCAGGTAGAGGTCCCCAATCTGTTTATGAAGAATTTCAAGTAACCCAAAGGAGAAATTCAGTAAAGCACACTCTGTCTCTTGCTTATCAACTAACAGTATCAGATAGGCTGGCAGAATGCTTTTTGCAAACACTTTCAAAAGGCCTTAGGAAAAAAAATTCAATACTCTGACACATGGAAAATTCTAGCAAGGCTGTTTTTTAAATGTCAGATATGAATTGGGTTTGATTTATTGGATTATGTATCCAAACAACTAAGAAAACAGGAGATGTGATTTTGTTTTTAAAACCTGTGTATGCCTTAATAAAATTCAAGAAAGGATATTTTGGGGGAGAATGTTATGATCCATGGTTTCTGTAGCAAGCTCAAAATGGCAGATAATGAATAAAGGGAATAACCCTTTGCTCCAACATAGAAACTTACAGAAAGGGGACGTAGTTGTCAGTACCAAGGATGTTATCAGAAAGGGAACAACGAAAAATACATGTTATCACAGAGAATACATCCATGAAGATATAGAAGGCTTTGCAGTTACATCTGGGAGATAGAAAGATATGTCTGGATGGGCATCTGTGGTCATAATGAAATATATGTTTTTTACAAGTCCGATTATAAAAACACTTAAATATTTAATTGTATATAGCTTCTTTATTGTTACTACATTGTGATTATGCAACATACGTGTAATTCATTCATAAATAGTCTATAAATGTATTATACATAATACATTCAACTGCAATGGTTTTGGTTTTTATGCTTATTAGCTCCATCTTTACAAGATGTTACTGCCTGCAAAAGGAACCTTTCTGTGGGGAAACCTTGAATACTAATTTAGCACATCCTGCTGCCTCTGAGAGCTTGGCATTTGTTCTTTCTTACCTGGCTGCTTCACTTAATCTAGAGTGAATGTTATTAAGACTTATTGTATACGACATTTCCTCTGTATATGAACTGTAGCCTGTCCCACTAGCAATCTTACGAGTTAACTAGACCTGGGAACTTCCTGAACCTATAAAACCACTTCCCTTCTTGAAATGCCTTTTCATTTTTCATTCAGAGCCATTCTCATAGGAGACCAGAGGCATCAATATATTGTTTCAAATTTTAAACCACACTGAGCAGACAATATTTGTTATTTATTAATTCTAGATATAAAAACAGTACCCTAAAATGAACAGCTGAAAATGTCATTCCTTCTTTTTTTTTAGTTTCTCTTTGAAATGACAGGAATTTAGTCTCCCAAAGACTACCCAGCAGTTTGCAGCACACAAACAAGGGATGATTTGTTATCATTACTAATAGTTCCTTACGTTTTGTATAACATCTATTATTAGTCTCCAAGACTGATCTGTGTTATTCATGTACATGGTTGATTTTTTTTTTAAATTCTGTTTTTTGGAAGCACACTTGAATATTAAGCCATAGCAAACATAAATTACATTTAATAACTATGCTAAACATGCATTCAAATTTGTCACCCACCAAGAAAAAGTGTCAAAGAAGCACTCTAAAACACAGTATTAATTTATTCTGAAATGTGATAATGTCTTACATTAGGATAAAAATGTTGTGTTGAGTGACCCTGAAAGATCTGAACCAAAGGAAGACAGTTTTCAAACAAGAGTTAGAAATAAAAGAAAATGATATTCTTGCACACCACATTACTGTGTATAGATTCCTTTATAACAGAGACAGAAAAACTAAATCATTTGATGCACCCAGCTGAAGGAAATGAGCAGTATGATCAAATTAAAGTCTGGAAAAGCTAATATGAATATTTAAGAGGTACATGGAAGTATTAAGTATCCTTGTGATGAATTAAATTATTATTTGCTTCTTTAGTGGCATAGGTTTTGCAGGTTACCATCTCTTTGGTCATTATCTACCTGTCTGTTCGCACAGTCGTCTGGACAGGACTGTTCCTCCCTGACACAAGAACAGAAGGAGATGTTGCCCTTACAGTTATGTGTCTCACAAGCTCCAAAATCCACTTTGACATTTTTTTGTGACCACAGCTAAGGGAGTGGAGAAAATTCACAGAACAACAAAATAAAGGGTTGGGGAGTAGAAAGGTGTTTCTTCTCTTGTAAGATGTCATCAATTTTATATCAGAAAGTAAGTAAAGACCATAGATAAGAATTCCTATTTGTATAAATAGTTCATCCTTAACAAGGGTAACTATCCCCTTCAAAGATTTTTGACTTTGTGGCATTCTAGAAATGAGTGGTGTGGAACATGAGTCTAACCTGCAAATATTCCACTCTGACAGATCCCAGCTCTGTTATCCTCACATACATCATTTATCTGGCTGCCATTTATAACCATATATCTTGAAAGTCTCAAGGAGGAACATACAATACCAACATTTTCATGTGATGGCCTTTTACACTTGAAGTACAAGAAAGAAGACCTCTTTATATAGCAAAAACAAATATTTTCATTTTAGACTGTGAATTAAACCAGGGTCTGAGTTGCCAAAAATGTTCATCACTAGCCCTGAAAATGGAATATTTTAAGTCTATCTTTAATTAGGAAACAAATCTTGAGCAGGGAAGTAGCCTGACAGGTGGTGTTTACACTGGAAGTCTTGGATCTGAGGTTTCCCCTCAAAGTACTCGTTGGAATTATATGTAAATTATTCACTTTAAAAACCTGCAGTGGGATAAGTGATGCTGATAGTGGCCCAGAGGTGATAATTCAGAGCGGGTGAATGAAAATCTTGGCTGTTGACTGTGCTTGTGGTCTACTCCAAGCCTTGTTTCAGACTTTCCTCACCAGCTGTCATACTATGGCCCCAGGGTAGTGAACCACTGCACTACTGGAGTTGAGAATTTACTGTCAGCACCAGATGTTTCTTCAACAGAGAAGCAAAAGAGACTCAAAACTTTCTATAAATTTATATCTCATGGCTTTCTAAAGGTTACTCAAGTCCTGTTCAAACAGTAGGAAAAAATCTTCATTGAGACTTTCTTCACTGACAATTTTTCTTGACATAAGGTTGTTTAATTTTTTTTACAACTGGGAGTACGAGCTAATGTCATAAAATAAGAAAGCAAAATAAAACACTGTTTACACTGTTCCTCTAACTGTCCTGGTAGGTAGGTAAGAACAAAGTGTAATTCCTTATCTGTAATTCAAACAAACAGAAAGCTTCTTCAAGAGAATAATACAGAACTTCTAGGTTAACCAGCTGTGCTGGCAGGTTTAATGATTTGCTAATAAAAGAGTTGATAGTGTCATTTTATGGATAGATGTGTGTTAGGAATGTGCATGATGAATCATAGGATCGAGCTTGGCATTAAGACACTCCAGTCCAGATCAGACTTGATTGTGGTCTGCTCTGTCATGTTAAATTAAGATTCCAGCTTGCACTTGAATCCACGTGTGTGATTGTCTGCCCTGTCTGCTTAGTGACTTATACTCCAGCTAATATCTGGAGCAAACAATCCAATTTGCCAGGTGGAGAATTATAGACACAGAAAATTAAATCCTGCCTTTGAAGGGTGGGGTGACTCCAGTCTCTAATGCCAGAGGAAATAGACCTTGTTTTTCTCTTGGTCATACTTAATAACTCAGTACAGATTAAAATACAGATTAAAACAAAAATTCCCAACATGTGAGTCTGGCACTGAGATTTCTCCTGGGACTGTATCTGAAAAATATTACATTTTCTTTTCACTACTTTGCACTGCTCACCACTGCTTCTGATGTTCACACAGACATAAAGGAGAGCCAAAGCAGAAAAGATGCAAGGCTGAAACATTGCCTTGCTCAACTTCTTTAGAGTCCAGAATTAGACAGGAGGAAAAAAAAAAAAAACAAACCAACTTCAAGAACACTGAAACCAATGGCGATGTCTTTCCAGATGTTTCTAAAATCATAGCTTCCTGGACAGAGCCTGAGGTCAACAGTACTTTTTTTCATTTCAGTTAATTTTCTGTAAATATTCCAGCAATTTTTCATCTAAATCCAGCTAATGTCAGAAAATACAGTTGAGCAATTTGCAAACCTGAATTTAACTCTAATTCTTCTAACTCCACAAAATAGTTCATCAGTCAAGTCCATTAATTTTTTGTCACCCTGCTCAATGAGATACCTAGACTTGTTTGTCTTTCACTGCAAACTTTCCCTTTTTCTCTCTTTTTCTTTCTTTCTTTTTCTCTTTTTTTCATTTTGTTTCTTTCAATTTTAATTGTAATATTTTTTTTTGTTGCTTTGCAGCCGTCTACTTCCAAAATATTTATTAAAACACAAGTAAGGTTGCTTCTATGTAATCAGATAAATAAGCATTAGAAATTGCATCTCCAGTGTTATCAACACCTTTTATTTTAGATTGCTAAGGAATTCATGAATTTCTGATGTGCACTCTCTCTGTAAATTCATTGTATTTTAACCCTTGCAAGATACTGGGGGTAGAGAGCTATTGGAAGTGTAGTGAAAGTTCCAAACAGCTGCTTAGTTGGTAATGTTGCTTGTAATACAAGTTAGCAAAGTGCTGCAGATGTATTTTATGTACATCTTCTTTAGTAAGGGTTTGATTCTAGAGCAATCTCTACGCACGCATAAGGTCTGTTAGAGATTTCTGTTTTTTAATTCAAAGTCTGTTCTCTCTGACCTTTCAACAGAAATGAGTTACTCACAATGCCCACGTGACTCTAGAGTCCACACCTATAAAGCAGATCTGAACAGCAGAATATATGGTATAAAACACCTTAACATTGCCCAGCTAAGACTCCATTCTCCAAATAAAAATGGGGTAATAGCCTTTCAACATATTTACTAGAAATCTATCATGATCGATTTTTTTTTTTTTTAAATGAATAAGATTTCCTAATTGGAAAAAAGAGAACATGATTCATGTTTTTTTAAAATCACCACTTCACAGTTCTTAAAAATTGAGTGAATTCACACACACAAAAAAAATTTAATTGATTCCTGTATTTATGGAAATGTTTGACTCGAAAGTGGGAAAATGTTACCTACCCATCTGCTGAGAAAAAGGTGAAGAAGAACATAATCATTATTTCTTAAAAATATACCTTTCCTTATGGGGAAAGGCTGAGAGAGAAGGAGCTCTTCAGCCTGAAAGAGAGAAGGCTACAGGGGAACCTTATAGCAACCATCCAGTACCTGATAAGAAAGTACAGGAAAGCTGGGGAGGGAGTTTTTATAAGCACATGTTGAGGGGAAATGACTTTAAACTGGAAGAGGGTAGATTTAGACTAAACAATAGGAAGAAATGCTTTACTGTGAGGGTGGCGAGACACCAGAACAGGTTGCCCAGCAAGGTTGTGGATGCCACCTCCCTGGAAGCTTTCAAAGCCAGACTGGATGGGGTTTTGAGCAACCTGGTCTAGAGGGTGGTGTCCCTGTCTATAGCAGGGGACTGGAACTAGATGATCTTAAAGGCAATTTCCAACCCAAACCACTCTATGATTCTAGGAAATAACTTCTGTTTGATTAAGAGAAAGATACATGTATTTTTCCTATCTGAAAAATTTCCAGAAAACAGAAACATAAAAATGACCAGATGCAGATAGGCTAAGTTCTTTCATGCTTCAAGTGTTTCATCTCTTTTGAAAAGCAAGTGAAGGATTGATTGTATTGATATCAGCTGGCTGATGTGTATTGAGAAGGCTGTTTAGGAGAAGTAGACAGGTGGTAATGATTGAAGGGGTAGAATCACCCTTGCATCTCACTGAAAGACTGAGATTACCAAGGAATAGAGGACCTAGTAATTTTCCTTCCTTCCTTTTGCTAGGTAAAAAGCTGATAGTTATTACTAAAAGAAAAAAATAAGCAATGTGAAGAATGTATTTGAAATTTTGAAAGTGATTTTTATAACTTGATTTTTGTTGTTGTTTTCCAGGGCTGTGAATTTTCAGAATATTTTGAAATTGATTTGTTTTCAAGTTTTCACCACTATTTGAAAGATTTATGAGGTGTTTAACAGAATTATGTAAATCTGTTTGCCAGTCTCTGAACTTGCAGTATTATTCAGTCTATGGATGGTGTATTCTGGTGTTCCAAATTACATCCCATTTAAACAATATTCTCCTTTTTTCACTATCCCTAGAATAAAATACAGCAAGTGACTTGACTTCCTGCTAGTAGTTAATTATGACTAATATACTTTGTATTTCAAATTTATTGAATCGTTCTAGTCTATGTGTGTTGTAAATTCCCTTAAAAGCATGTTTCCCCTTGTGGATATTGATTTATTTGGATGTGTCTAGCTAGAGGCATCCAAAAATATAAAGCCTCTATTTTGTTATTATATTTAAAACTAAATTTGAAAATACATCTGGCGCTACTTTGAATTATATCTGGTTAAAAGCTGTAGGAATTAAAAACCTGCTCATGCTTTATGTAATGAAATTTAGAGATTATAATTAAAATTGAAGTAGTTATGCTGAGTTTCAGGATTGCAGAAATGCCAAGAGTGGGCAGGGTAGGCCTTGTCGGTGTGGGTGAGTCCCAGACTGTGACATGCAAGCAGCCCTAAAGGCGGCTCTCAACAAGTGTTTGGGTCTCCTCTGTGTATTAAATTTCCCTTTTTTTCTTTTTTCTTTTCTTTTTTTTTTTTTTGTGATACATTTTTTAACTGCATGCATACAGGCAGACTGATGCAAATGGGCAAGCAAAATGAGACTGATAAAGATCAGGAGGCTTTTATTTACGTAAGGAGCTATGGCTGGTAGTGCCTTTTTGAATTTCTTTGTGTTTGCCAGTGCTGAGGTGCTGAGGCAAACCGTGCACAGAGAACAGTGTTTGGCTTAATCCACTGAAGGGACTGAAAGATTGTTTCCATCCATTAGGCAATCCTCTGAGTGCATTCACCAGACACTGCAAACAGTAGTAGCTCTGACCACTCAATTAGACATTGCAAGTGGCAACATTAGTTTCTCATTATTGTTATTTTTTTAATAATAACCTCATGTAGGCCTCCATGAAGACAGCATAGATACCTAAGCATGAGCTCTGGTAAAGAAGTGGAGCAGATCACCTTGCCTCTCACCATTCAAGTCTGTCACAATATAGTAAAAACCAGGCGACCAGGGACAAGTGAGAGAAGACGTGAGCTGTGATTCTTGTACTGAATTTTTTTTATGGATGTTATTGCTTTCTTGTTCCAGAAGACTGTGTAGTCTCAATGCTTAGCTGGAATGAGATGCAAAAGTCATGCTTTCTGTAGAAGCAGCACAGTTTCCTGAAGTTATCTCTGAGCTGGGTTCCCAAGAGCAGCCAGAACTCAGGCATCCTTCTGGCTAGTGTGTTGAGTTTTGTGTAGCCTCAGTTCCTGACTTAGGAATAATTTCTGTTGTAGGCATAAATGGGTTTACAGTAGAACAATTAATGTTGCTTATAGATAAAGAAAATATAGTTACTTTGAAGCTAACTACTTTAAATGTGGCCATATTCATAAAGCTGTGCAATATCAGCTTATATTCAGATAATGAATTATGACATGATTCTGAGTGCTTAGCTTCCACATCTGCTAGCTGGTTCCACGGATTGCACACCACCTGCATGCTTAGTGATTTTCAGCTCCTAAATATAGTTTCATTAGGAGATGAGGAACGAATAGGCACATGTGCACTGTCAGTAGCAACTGAAACGGATGGAAAAGATGCAGATCAGAGGCTGTAAAATGCATGCATATGTTGGTGTGAGTGTAATATATTTGGAGAAAATGAGCAAGTTTATTAACTTTTTTGAGAAGCTTGTCAACAATCTGGTCAACACACCTGGAGACGACTAATTGGCTAGCACCTGCTCCTTCTGCTGGTTGCCTGAATTTATTCTGTTTACAGAAATCCTAAACATGTTAGAACTTTACTGGTATCAGATCTCAACTGACACTAACAACTGTCACTCTCCCACAGCCAAGGAGACTATTTTAGTCGTGCTCCTGGGGAGACCAGAGCAGCTTCCATGGGTTACCTGTAGTTCTGTTGTGACCTGACATTTATTATTACAGAGACACCCCCAAGCACACGTGGTCTGCTCTCAAAAGGCTCTGCACAGGCATTGCTATGATAGCACGTGCTCCTGAGGAATGCTGACAACTATTCAAGTTTGGTTTTAGAAACTTCAGTTGTACATGTAAAAATGAACTGGGTTGATGCTTTGTGATATATGCTGCAGAGCCAGTACTTTTATTCATGCAGTGCTCTGTACTAAGCACAGGACAGACTACTAGCTTTAATCAGCTGAAGAATTTCAGGTAGGATGCTTAAATATTTTGGGAGTAATACATATGCAAAATAAATATCTTTTAAGTGCAGAGAATGTTTTAAGCTTGCATATTAAAAATGAATGAGTGAACTTAAATTTGTAGGATGCTCACCTCAGAAGTTCAAATCTCCCTGTTCAAAGCAGTCATAATGAATTCTGAGAAAAAACATGTATTTGAAGAATAAACTTTTTCTTTATGCTAATTTCAACCTTATCAATCACATTCATCTGCCCCATAGTACCTGGACTAGTTTTTCTTTTACTCTGGATTTGCTTGCTTTTGACAAAGCTATAGCATGACAGATGTGTAGGAAGCATGGTAGTGATTTTTATTTTTCCATATAATTGAAAGCATTTTTATGTATCACTTTTTTTTTTTTATTATTATTTTTTTGTGTGTGTGTGGAGGGGATTGTTGTTGTGGAAGAAGTGATTGAGGGCTTAGCTGCGGCAAACTGTCTGCAAATGCAGCCTACGTACAAAGTTCAGATTTGAGGCAACAAGAAGTCCCAGGTGAAGAAAAGCAGGGCTGGAAAGCAAGTGAGAAACACAAAACACTTGCAACCTCTTGCTCTTTTGGGAATTGTGTGTGTGTTTCTAGACCACAGTTTGATCTTCTGCTTAGAAAGGTCACTCCGGGTTAAGCTCTGCCATAAGATTCTGGCCTATGGCTCTGACTGGAGTCATTGGAAGCACTGTGAATGTATTTGAGGGCACAGTATGACCCTTCCTGCTTATTTTCACTCAGTATATTTTTATGCTATGGCACCTCTTAGCAGGGACAGTGTCAGCTGCTCATTCACTTTAAAGGCCATCTGTGAGGAGAGCTATTCTTCTTTCCTTTTCTGAGTAGTCCTTAGCCTTCACTTATAGCCTTCTTTATTGTTGATAGATTACACTACTGCTGCTCAGATCACAGTCTATAGAAATTAAAATGTCATTCTGAAAGAAAAAACCTCAAACAAGTGGATATAATAAGTACAAGATAGTAGTGCAAGCAGCTTCTGGAAGACATATAATATTTCATTATTTAAATGTCTTCTCAAAGATGAAGAACAGTTCAATCGAATTAAAAATGTGGAGAGATTTCCCTTCAAGCTATGTTGAGCAATCAGGTCTAAAAACAAGTCATACTGTGCTCCCAAAGCAGATAATAATATCAGTGATGAGGTATTACTATTAGGATTAAATGGTTTCTGTAAAATAATAAACTGATTTAATGGGCCAAATGTAGATAAGGTACTTTTCATGAAGATGCCAGAGGCAGAATTTTTTTTGCCAGGGTTGACTCCTAGCTTGACATTGCTACTGCAATACTCCTGGAGGCTTGAGACAGTCTTGAGGGTCTTACTGTGATGGGGTCTGAGAGGGACCCTATTTAAGCATGCTTCTGGGTGAACTCACTCTGTGGTTTTATTGATGAAATATTTAAATGTGTTCCTGTAACAGGATCCTAGTATGAGACCAGAATTTGTTGCACAAGAGAAGAATTAGGAACCTAATTTATAGGGAGCACGTTGCTGCCTGCAGGTGGCCAACAGGCAATGATAAATAGGAGTACCCATTTCTGCCATTGCATGCCAAAGGCGCTGGGGAGGACCTCCATATTTGAAGACAGAGAGAAAGAATGAGGAGATTTTAACGAAGAAATGCCTTCTCTGTTCAAATACACTGCTGCGTGGTGGATGCAGGAAGCTGGCCTTGATGAGCTGTGAACTCTTCTTTATTCCACTATAACTTGTTCTTATATGTCTTGGATTCCCAATTCAGTAGGGTGGGGGTTGTCTGCCCTGAGGCTTCATAAATCCAAATCATGTCCAAAATCCTGTGATTGGCCCTCAGTCTTGCTTCTTGCAGTTTGGAAACTGGTCTGTAGCTCTTCTTCCTGTAAAGCAGACATCATGTTAAAATGAGAGACACTGTACTTTGTTTTCAGGATATTACCAGAGGATTTGTCATGTCAGTAGTTTCTGCAGTGCTGATGTCTGGATGAGGATTGCCCACTTTGCATCCTAGGGAGGCAAGGTAATCCTGCTGCAGAACTTCCTTGTCCTTTTGTCCAAATGGAAAATGCACTACTTGACCTTACCTTTAACTCTTCTCTGACCTGCTGGAAAGAAATGCAGGAGGGAGAGTCAATTTGCAGAGAGAAGTACTGAACAACCTGCTCTGACCTCATAGTTTCTTTTTTTTCCCTCCCTATATTATTTGCTATTGTCTGTACCATATTACTGAGCAGAATTCAATTTTCTTTTCTCTGTTTCTTTGGAAAGATTCGTCTCTGTAACGAGTGGAAGTTGTAGCCAAGAACGTGACAGGAATTTGGGAGGTTCCTAAATGGACTAGTGCCTCCTTTGTGTTCTGTATTTTATTTTATTTTTTTTTTAAATACTGGCAAAGGAGGAAAGTAGTCATAGCAGGAAACTCTTCTAATAATTCTATCTAAATCTTCTTTAAAGAAGATTCAGATCCTGGCATATAGCTTTGAGATTTTACATGACACTGATGATGTTTTCTAATTTGTTGTGTCTTCAGTGTAAAAGAAAACTAGAGTAGATTCTTGTTTCAAAAATAAGATTATCCCCTTGTGTTTTTCCTTTGCTTAGTATTCCCCAGTACTTGGTGACTAAACTGTTACATTGATTTTAAAATAAAAAATATAAAAATAATTCTGATTCTGGTCTAAAGAAAAGAAAGTAATCTATAAATAAATAAAAACAGATTTTCCTGTGGCTTGTATTCTGCAAATTTAATATATATGTATATAAATGTATTATATTCCAGTCCTGGGGAGACTTTAAAGCAGTTTTTAGAGCCTTGATGAATTCAGGGAAAGAAAAATGAATATATCTTTGGAAAAAGTGCAAATATTTTGGTTTATAGAGACGTCACCAAGTGCAGCACTAGCTTGAACAAAATGTTTTAGTGTCTTCCAAAGATTTATTTTGGAAACCAAAGATTCTTCTCTAACTTTCAGACGCCCTCATATGTTTTTCTTACTATAAAAAAAAGTAATGAATTTATAGAAAAAAAAATAAACAGATAAAAGCATACTTTATATCGTGTTTGGAGGGCTCAGAACATATCTAATGCATAAATCAGCTTTCCATGAATTGGTAAGACAGAGAGAAGGGTAAACAAATTTACTCCCCTTTCTTGAAACTTGAGAAACAGCAAATACTTATGGAAGTATCACCCTATCCTTGATTCTGAATTTTGCTTTTTCAGAATGACATTTTTTGAGTTAAAATTTGCAGATTAGATAGATAAAAGTCAGTTCCGTAAACTTATTTTAGTTTATGATTGCACAGGGGATGAATTATACACTTATTATAGAGCTATATTGTACATGTATATATAGCTGTACTCATGTGAACTGGTTTCCTTAGTTTTCTGCTTTACATTTAAAAAAAAAACCTGACTTTTCCAACCTCCTATTTGTGGAAATATATCACAAGTAGATGTACTCATACATAGGCTGAAAAAGAACTCCATTATCAATAACATTCAGAGAGTACTATGTCATCTGAGAATACATAATGAGTACCTTTATGGGCTTACATTTCTAGTATTCAGGAAATTTTAATGGAAACATGTTTTGCAAAGATTACGCACGGCCAGTTTAATACAAAAAGCTTGAATCTCTTTTCCTTGGAAATCGGCTTCAAAAAATGTATCTCTGCTTATCCTTTTTCTGATGAGCTGAATTGTGTCTCACTGGTTCAGTGTTTAACAAAATGTTATCATTTATCACTAAAATCTATCTATTTAGGCAAAGGCACTTGGGAACCATCAAGAACTGTGCTCTGACAAACGGCTGTCAGTCTAAATGGCTTATATCCCAACAGCTGTTGGGAATATTACACAGAGAGTTAAGGCACAGGACAAGAATGCAGGCTCTGCTTGGTTAACCAGCATTTGGAGAATGAGAGAATTTTTTTTTTTTTTTAGGATTACAGCATCTGAAGGTTAGGATAATTGTTTGATTGGTGCCAACAAAAATCTAATAAATGAATGGAATAAGAGAGAAAATACATGTTTGGGGGATATATGGTTAGACTGAATATACGATTTCCTCAATCTCTACTGCAGTAAAAATCCTTCCTGCTTTTCTCTGCATAGCTGGAATGCTTAATTAGTGATTGAGCTGAACTCTCAATTCACAAGTGTACAGGGCATTTATGAGGAAGTAGAATACAGCATATGCCCTTTGTGCACAGAAACTGCACTCTACCTTTAAGGTTAATACTTTGGAAGAGTCCTTGGGTTCAGCATGTTCATATGTGGTTGATGAATTTTTTACCCTGTGCACAGTCTGTGCTTTAACCCTGGCAGGCAGCTAACACCACACTGCTGTGCATTCACTCTCCCCAGAGTAGGATGGAGGAGAGATTTGGGAAGGTAAAAGCATGAGAGTTTGTGGGTTGAGATAAAGACAGTTCACTAGGTAAAGCAAAAGCTGTGCATGCAAGCAAACCAAAACAAAGCATTCATTCATTGCTTCCCAGCAGCAAGCAGATGTTCAGCCTAATACAGGAAAGCAGAGCTCCTCATGAGTAACTTTTTGGGGGAAGAAAATCACCATTAGTCCCAGCTATTCTCTACCCCAGCTATTATGACAGGGTAATGGCACATGGTGTGAAATATCCTCTTGGCCAGTCTGGGTCAGCTATCCTGGTGGTGCCCCTCCCAGCTCCTCTCTGACAGGGCAGCATGAGGAGCTGTAACGTCCTTGGCTCTGTGCAGCACTGCTGTGCAATATCTAAAACATCAGTGTGTTATCTCTGCTATTTCCATCAAAAATCCAAAACAGAGCAGCATACAAGTGCATACATAGAAAAATAACTATATCCAAGCCAAAACCATCTCACCATTATGTATTTGAAGTCTTCTGGGTGAATTTTTTGAATTTCTGTATTTTTCTTACCCAGACTATCTGCAAAGAAAAGAAAGCTCACTTAATCAATCTTCTTTACAACCATTGGCAACACTGCTACCACAACAAGTGGACTTTTAATGCTCTAAATGCTTTTGCACTGATCATTACATTTGAGAACATAATATAACTTTCTTCTCATCCTTGCACTTCTGGCTCCATTAGCATGGATAATGGTTATCAGTGCATACACTAATGGAATTCTGTATCCCTAATTAATATATCGTTCATACGAATGGTATATATATTTCTAAATTTTAACATTACTTAAATTAAAAAAAAAGGTATTTAAAGATCTACATACACATTTTACTTCACTAATGTTTCCTGTTGATTTTCCTTACCATGTGTTTTGAATGATATAGATTGAAAGCTTATTCTTGAAATATAACTGTTTTGCAATGTCTGTAGCAAACTACTAAAATTCATAAACAGCTATAGAGGAAATGGCATTATTTTTTGATGTGAATGCAATACTTAGAAATAATTATGTTTCCCCCCTACTGTGACTCTACAATTAGAAAGTATGCAACTATTTCATTGATTAGGATCCAGCAGACCTTTTCAGAATACCAGCTCTTCAGTTTTAGCAGTGATAACATCTATTTGCTGGTCTGAATAGGAGAGAACGGTCATACAAAATTTTCACCCCAGCGCACAGAAGTCAATGGGAACTAATCCATGAACTGTAATAAGGGTAGCAGCAAGGTTGCTCATTGCATGCAAATCACCTAGGTCTTGTTTGAAAGAAGACAGACAGAAATTGTCAAAACCAGAAATGACAGTAAGAAATACAACATTTCAGCCAATTGCTGATTAATTAAAGTTCCTTCATTGGATTTGGACATGTGATAAGGTTCCTCTGCGCTCTGCTGTGTTCATGGCAGAGGCTGAAATAGTGCTTGTAACTAACAGTGGCAGCTTTCCCTTTTTCTAGACAGTTAAGTGTACTCCTTGAAATTTTGCCACTACATTACACACTTGGGTTGATCAAAGACTGAACAGGAATGTGAATTCATTTTTTGTCATTACCTCCGTACCCTTAAATAGAAAGAAAGATGAGGAATATTATTGTGTTGTGTCTCATCCAGTGAAAATCAGTACTGTTTCATGCAGTGTAGATTGATTATGATTTTTATTGATGTACATGGTGGGCTTCCATAATTCAGCCAGTAATGTGATAACACAGTAGGTAATTTGTAGAAACATTAATTTCTTCAGAACAGGAAAAATACTTTTTTTCCCTTTCCTAATTTCTTTTTCTAATCATTTATCTGTTACATCTTAAAAGTAAAGAAATAATGAAAATAAAAAATGTAAGCTAAAAGCTACCATGAGTCTATAAAACTTACTGCAAGATCCTTGCCCTCTATGAAAGTGAAAGAAGAACCATCCATGCAGGTGGAAGGGATCCTGTAATTGTGAAGACTGGAGAATTCTGAGATGTGATTGTCATTGGGCAGTACTGCAGAAAGATGTCCCTATAACTACTGATTTTCATATGTGCCAAATTTCTTCAGATTTCAGGGAAATCAACTGATGTGAGAGAAAAACTTAATAGAATTGTTGGGATTTACCAAGTCTTTGTGAAAGTGTCTTGTTTTCAAAAACTTCTGTAGTTCCTTTTCTGACATTAATAATTTTGGAGGAATTGTAAGCATTCATATAATTTTTTAAGTGTATATAATTTCTTAGATATGCTCTGAGGTTCTCCAGTTTCTCCCTTTGTTCCATTGTGGAAGCTCCGGTCAACCGCATTGGCTCTGATGGCCAAAACCAATGAAAGTTGTCATCAGTTAACCTGGGGAGAGTGGCTGTGGAAGGTGGTTTCATCTACATGGCTAACAAGATGAAGAAAGGGCAGGATGTCAGGACCATCCTTTCCACAGTACAAGGTCTTTAACTCTGTAGGTTGTCAAGGAGCTAAGTTGGTGAGCTCTTGCAGGGATCTCTACAAGTTTGAAACAATCTTATCAGAAATCTCTCTGATTTCCATGCCTTAAGTGATGTTTTCAGCAAAAGAGAAAATTCTAAATTATTTATTTTTTCCCAACCAATTATAGAATTTACATCATGAAAATCAGATTCAAGATGATTTAATAATGAAATGTTCATATTTATGTTTTAGGGGAAATAATTAAATCTTAAATATTGGAAATTGTATAAGTTGTTGTTGGTGCTTATACACATAGCCTAGTTAGTATTGCCCTGAAAGTTAACTACTTATTCATCCTATTTAGGTCCACAAATGTGAATGAATTGGTGTTGTTGCTCAATGGGTTTTAACAAAATTAATATTAAGAAAATGTGTTGCCTTCAGTATGATCAATGCTGTGGAACAAAGAAAGGATGAGGAATGTATGGAGTAATTTGCTTTCACTTGGAGAAAAAATGGAGCTGCACTGAAAATCTATCAGCAGAAAATTAAAGAAAGGCTGAATTATGCAGCCACGTTACTCTTTCTCAGTGGCAATGCTGAAACAGAAAAAGGGAAGGCTCTGAAAAATCTGAAATGCAAATGAATAACAGGAAAGATTAGTCAGTTTAATTTAATTTATTTTGATGTTGTATATAAAATGATGTCCTATTTTAATAGAATAGACCATGTGACACAATTTTTTCTTTTCGCATTTATCACAAAATTGCTTCCTTCCATTTTAGGAAACAGTACTGTTTTGTTACACTGTAGCAGCCAACCTTACAGGGATGCAAACATTGATCTCTACCCTGTTTCATATATATTTTTGTGAATTTCATAGATTTTGCTTTCTGTTCTAGTTATTAATTCATATGAAAGATGCTGCATATGAGAAGTGAGGAAAATCTGAATCTACTGCCTCAATGATTCAACTGCATAAATCTGCTGCCTTGTAAGATCTAAGTAGATTGCATTTTTAATTTGTCATGAAGCAAATGTGGAAGCTCAGAATGAAAACTTTTATTATGTATTTGCAGTCTGATATTAAAAAATAAAGGGCTTCTTTTCTCATGAAAAGGCAATGGTAGTTGTTTTCAGTATGAAAATGAATAGCAAATTGTTCTTACATCAGCTTAATTATTTTTATTTAAAGTTGTAGAAATAAACAGTCTTTATCAAATATATGGCATTCTGCCTATTTTCTCCTGAAAGGAAAGGGATATTTGTGTATGAAAGCACGTTGCTGAAAGAAATAAGTACCGGATCCAATAAAGAAATGTAAAGACTGGAATATAACGAGACTGAAGCTGCTTAACCTTTTTTTTAAGCAACAGCTCTGGAAGTGACAACTATATTTCTTGCCCAAAGTCCCTTTTACAACACTTCTGAGAACATAGGTCCCTTAGAACAAGATGCAAATCAATTGCTGTATTTGAGTGGGAAGCTGTTGATATCTATTTAGAGGGGCCTTGAGTTAGCTGAACAGAAACACTGAACACAGGCATGTTGCTGCAGGCTAATCCCTTCCATGATGTGAATGCTCTTGGTGCCTTCAAATCCAAAACCCAGATCCTTACTGGAAGGTAGGTATATATAATAATTAAATTCTCTTTCCTTACAGGAAGAAAAGCTTGTTATTTCTGCAACACTGCATTTCTCCTATCCTTGCCCCTTAGCCAAAGCAGTGACTCTGGAAGTGCTTCAGAATACGAAGCTCCAAACTCACAGATCTCACTCCTTGCTATTTTTTTTTCTGATGAAGACAACTCAAGGTGTCTTAGGAGGGGGAGAGAGATGAGAAACGAACTATAGGCCTGTACATTACTGTTTATTACATTTATTTCAGAGAATATTGTCCAGATTTTCAGGCTGTATCTGACATTAATCATTCACTGTAAAGATCAGTCCCGGTTTTATATGTCATTAATGGTTAGGGCACTTGCAGAAGACAGAGGTATTTGGATTTCCATAAGCAAAACAAGGAACTATCCAGTTCCTGCATGAGTGTTGTAATGACAGCTGCATGGTATGGGGACCCAGCCCCAATGGTATGTTTCTTATGTATGTCTTGAGAACATCCATAAATCAAGCTATCTGGAAGACGAAGGTGGAGGAGCACCTAGTATGTGAAGACATTAGACATACCTAGTTAAGTTCAGAAAATAAAATGCTGAAAGTCCACTTATGGTCACAAAGAATGGTCTGAAGTTTAGTTTCTCTTTTTCATCCTTTTCTTCTTCACAGGAAAATGAAGAGTAAGGAGAAATAAGAAATTGTACAAATGTCTTTCAAAACAAGTTTGTTACAAGGAACACTGCAGTTATGATCTTCTTGATATTATAATGTAGGTGTTATTGTTGCAATTAATTATCCTTCGGTTAGCTTTGCATGAATGTGTTGTCCTTTTGACATGAATGAAACTTTATTCACATAAAATCAAGCACACATATGAACATTTGCAGAATCAGTGTTCTGTACAACTGCCTTTGGTCACTTCATTAAGATTAATTGTGTACAGAAATGATGGAAATAGCACAACAACAAAGCTGTAGAATAGGTCTCTGTCATGGGTGTTGCATTTACTCAAGGAGTGACTTTATCATCTGTGAATTAATACCTATTATGACTTGTTCTACTTCATACTGTGTTCCTTCTAGCCTTATAGTGCTTTAAATGATGGTGATCTCTTTATTTCTTGATTTTTTTTTATTTCTTTTTTTTACTGTGTATAATCTGAACTTCTGTCTTGTTCTTTCAACACATTCCTCTAGCAGTACAACAGGCATTTTAGAAAGAGCAGGAAAAATCTCAAAGAAAAAGTTCAATAACAGTAGGATTGAGAGCCAACTAATAGAAATTATTGTCCCCTGTTAATCATAATAAGTTATCTGCATGAGAGAGATCAGATTTTGCAATAGAACTTGCTTGGGACGGGTCCTTCATTTTTGTTACTTTATGGAGGGTGATCCTATAGCTTATTGTTGATCATTTCCAGTGTTTAACAAGTACAGTTAACTTCTCAGTTTTTGAAGCTGTTCCTTAAGACCTGTAGAACTAATTTGCAAAGACCTTGCTGTACCTATTTATAAATGGAGATAAAAGAAAATTTTCAATAGAAAAGTTTTTGTGTGAAACAAATAAAAATTGCACAGGCAGCCAAATGACAGGGGTCATTTGGTCCCCAAAACTCGTTGACATGGTACATCTTATATCCATACTGCTAAATTTTTTTTTTCTACATATAACCTATTTTTGGTATTAACTGGAAGTTTGTGTCTGTGAGTTTTTTGGGAGAGTGATTTATAACATTACTAAGCAGTCTTATCTGCTGAGCAAGAAGGTTTGTCTATAACTTGAACAGATCCTGTGCAGGTGGGTTTGACTGATGCTTAATAGTTTCGAGGACAGTGTTCTTAATGTATAAATACTTAGTCTAGTTTTCTTGAAGACAGGTAAGTTCATGCTGATGTAGAGAGCCAAATGACATTATGCCTACGTGACTCAAGAAATTCAGGAAGAAATGAGCCATCTGGTGTAAGTGAAAAATGCACATTCATTTTATATATATATGAAAAAATAAAACATATTTTATACATTAAAGGTAGACTGAATTTTGAGGTATGGAGAACTTAAAGGCAAATTAAGAAGAACCTAGAAGGTAAAAGACTCCAGCGTTCCACAGGATTGTAGACGGACTGATAAAGGGCACAAAGAAACAGATTATTAGGTTGCCTATTGTAGTTCTTTGACAGGATCTAATCCTAAAAAATTTGTATGTGATTTGTCTCAAAATCAGCAGTAGTCCGCTGATAAATTTCTACTGAAGAATGAAATAATTCATCTCCATGAACACCACTGTACATCTTGAACCAGTGGCAGTCTTCATGAATATAGGAATAAAACCTAGCCAATGTTGTCCCGTAACGTAATATCAGAACCAATGCCACTTATAGATAGAAAATCACAACTTGAGGTAAGTGGTCAGCATTCAGTTCTGCAAGCAGCAGTTCCCTCTGTGAGTGACTCAGCAGATAAAATTCCAAGTCCTCAACCAAGCCCTTTCACCCTTGCATCGACCATACCCTCCTGTTTTGCTTCAGGAATGGACTTGAAGAAGGTGACTGTGTCCTGCTGCTTCCTTCACATTTTCAAGATTGCTTTTAGGATTGATTTAACATAGGATAAAAGAAGATTGAAGAGCTAAACTTCCTCTAACTTTCAAGATGGTTTTGGACGTAGCTAGTTATTCACATCAGCTAGATTAAATGATGCATGTCTTTTCAGATATATTGGATAACAAGTGCTTGCAGAGATTAGAAATTAAATCAAGAGTAAGGCAGAGTGTGTCAAAATATGGCATTAACATTTCCAGCTGACTCTGCCACCAGACAGGATGACCTACAACAGGAGCAAACAAATCCATGCTCAGGGTGAGGATTCTTAAATAACAGTTCTTTAAGACCTGGAAAACTAAACTCACCCTCACTCAAACTCAAAGCTACTCTTGGCCCTCCAATAGATAGAGGACATTTACCACTGCAAACAATTTTGGTCCTATTAACTCATCATGTCTTGCAGAATTTAGTGATAAATTGGATTCAATAGCTCCTTTGGTCTGTCGAATTACCTTAATGCTAACCATACTTTTTTCCTGATTAGTATTTGCACTACCATATTCAATTTCCTGGTCCAAATCAGTTAGTCAGCCTGCCTGCTATGAAGCCTTGTGGGCCTTTCTGTCTGAAATAACATGGAGATTTTTATCCAGGCTCAAGAACTTTGCTTTTCTAGAGGTGAAAGTAGTACATTAAGTTAGGCATTGGGCATAGTGAGTGATGCTTAAACTTAGAGCTAGCTTGGTTTTTGAGTGTGGGGAAGAACAACTAGAAAGTGGCTTACTTATGTGTTCTTCGGTGCTTGTTTAATCTAGGAAGACTGAGGTCATCAGTCAGCATAAATGAGTATAAGGTGGGAGACAAAGGCTGTTTTGGGGAAGAGAAACTGTGGAACTTGATTAATTCCCATGTTCCCCAAATTTGATTAATTCAGGAAAAGGACTGCTGCTGCCAGAAACTCAAAATTTCATTGTACTGATGGGATTGGTAAAACACAATTCTTACCGAAATTCACATCCCATGTTTAGCTTTAGGTAATGATGCTTTGCAAATGATTAAGACCAGCCTTACAGGTGGCAAGAGAGTTGGGATTCAGAAAAGCAGCATTTGGATAAATGGCTGGTTACAGTTTTCTGTAGAGCTCACCAAGCCAAGGTACTGTGTGGAGAATGTTGTGCAGTCAACCAGGAGGTGTACTGGGATCACTGGTCATGCTCAAACAGAAGATTATTAGGAAAATGAACAAAGGAATATTCTTCCTTTCAGTTCAAGGGCTCCACTGCTTGTGGCTGCTGTCTGGCTTTCTCCCTAGTGCATTCTAGCAGAGGAGATCAGTAACTTGGAAATCCTCTGCTGCCTGATGCTCCCAAGAGAGAATACTTCTACTGAGGTTTGCTGTTTAAAACTTAATAGTGGTTTAACCTCTATTAATATATTAGGAAGTTTACTCCTAAGGTGAAAAGAAGCAAACAGCTTTAAGATATGTTACAGGTTATATTCTATTTCAGTGGCAATTGGAGGCACTCGGTACCTTGCAGGATCAGTAGTTTAATATCCGTAAATGGGATAAATAGTGAGCCAAGCAAAATATATCGCCTTTGTCATGAGAATTTCAGCAACATTAAACACTTCTAGGTTGAGATCTATGTTTTCCAGAGGAATGAAGTCAGTCCTATTGCTGAGCCATTTTACACAAGGCTGGGCAAAACTTTCCAGAGTGCAAGAATTTCTGCAATGGAAGGAAATGGAAAAAAGTTTTTTAGCCTTTTCTTTACTCCCACGGAATGAAATACTGTCTTTTGCGTAAGTGACAAATCCCTGATAGTACCACATGAGATCTGCATAAGGAGAGGAGTACAGAAATTAAACTTGGCAAAGTTATTTGCTAAAAGAAAAGAGTCCCAGAGTAGTATGAGATCATGTCTTCAGTCAGGAAACTCCAGAGATGCATAAATTTCTTCTAGAGATTAGACCACTTGTTTACATGGTTTATTTGCAACAAGAAATCATTAATATGTTTATAAATAGATCAATCACTTTAATTTTCAGTAAATATTTGGGGATCTGTTTTACTTTGAAAAAGCCCATTTCACACNCAATATGTTTATAAATAGATCACTTTAATTTTCAGTAAATATTTGGGGATCTGTTTTACTTTGAAAAAGCCCATTTCACACAAGGTCCAGAAAGAATCAAATAGGAGTTACGCTGTCACTACAAGTGTGCTCTTCTGAGCTGCATAACTCTGAAGTTTGAAAAGGCTAATCTGATATGCATTTTAGCTATTTTTAATGCAGAAATCTTTTGATATTGGAGTATTACAAATCTCTCAGNAAGGTCCAGAAAGAATCAAATAGGAGTTACGCTGTCACTACAAGTGTGCTCTTCTGAGCTGCATAACTCTGAAGTTTGAAAAGGCTAATCTGATATGCATTTTAGCTATTTTTAATGCAGAAATCTTTTGATATTGGAGTATTACAAATCTCTCAGAGGGAATCCATTATTCCAGTATTTATGCAAAGCCATGTGAATACTTTGTTATCCCCCTGCAAGCTTTGCTTCCTCTCACTGGACATTCTGCAGTGATAATAACCAGGCAGCACTCACTTATGGAATTTACTGAAAGATTATATATTCTCTCAATTGAATGGACTTCAGGCAGATCGAGGATGCTGCCAGGGAAATAAAGACAAAGAGTACTCTCTCTTCTGTTCCCTCACTAGTTGTTTAATATAAAATGCATTATATTTGGTATTTAAATAAATTAACTTGCAGCTGTAAGAGATCAGTTTTATCAGATTCAGCAAAGTCTTTGATATTAGCAAACATAAAGGTCTTAGTAGAATATCCATTCAAAACATGAAAAAATGAATGTGATACTTTGCAATCCAGTTTAAGCCAGGTTTGTGTGGAGACGTTAAACCTTTTACAAGACTAGCTAGTATAATTAGAAGCAATAGATAATATGAAGGCATGAAAACCTTTCTATAGGTTTGAAATAAAAGGTATCAAACTTCAAAGCCAAGTAGCAGTGGGAAATAATTGCTCAGAATTTAACTTGCTTATGTTCAGTTAGAGACTGAGGAAAAAAGTTGGTTAACATCAGTGGAGTAAGATGGTCTAAGGGAGTATGATAGTAAGGGAAGAGCCCAAGTGGTGGTAACAATGGAAGGAAAGGGAATTATTTTCTCATGGATGCTAAATTATTTGTCACAAATTGAAAAGAGGAAAAAAAAAATCACAGCCTGCCACAATAACAGGATCTTGTTTGGGTATTTGATTTGTACTGTTCAGGGCAGTTACAAATCTGAGTTTCTGCACAGTACAACACTAATAAAATACAAGTGAATCTCTTCATACTTTCCCGTGCAACAGTGTATATAAAGTATTTGTAAACAGACAAATAAGTATTTTTAACTAGAAAAAGCTATCATCTTTGATACTGTTAAGAAAACAAACTGAACACTGGTCATACTATGCACTTTCAGAGGCTCTGCCCTTTTGACATAGGCATTTCTACAGACTAGAGAAATCACTGATACAGAAGGTCACAGGGTTAAGAAAATAATTGTCCATCAGTTTTATTAAAGAGCTGTGCACAGGATGCATACCAGATAAAGTGTAGTTTCCCCTTGAGTCACTGAAGTAGAGTCTTTTGCAGTACAATTCTATCTCAAGAGCAAAAGACTCTTTGAACAGTATTTTTATTTATAGATAACTTGTCAATGACATATTCCATCAGATTTTTCTAGGTTAAAAAAACTAATAATCTCATAAATAATAAAACTCAATGTCATCTCTATTTTCAACCACTGGAATTGTTATCTGAACTGAATTTTTTGAACTGTTCTGTGTGGTACCATGTAATGAAAACAGCGGCTCAAAATACTGTGTTGAAAAGATACAATGACTATATGTGATTTATTATTTGGTTTGTATCTTTATGGTGGTGTAAATCAACAAAAGAGACTTATATTTCCCCCACCGCAAGAGCTTATTTTTCTACAATTTAAATATTCATAGGTCTCACTGTCCATTACAGTATCAAAAAGACATTAGGTATCTCTACACACATTCAAGAGCAGAAAGCTGTGTGTTTAAAAGAGGAAAGGATATAGTCTTGAGGGACTGAATCAGGGAGAAAGGATTTGAGACTACCATGTCCACAATTCACCCTACAAAACTAATATTGTTCACTGATGTAATGAAATGAGCAACTGAAAATTGTCTGAATTTTTAGCTTCACCTGAAAAATTCACTCTGAGTGTCCAGTGAAGGAGTGCTAAGCACAGATGGAGCGATGATACACTGGTCTAGGGGACTGCCCAGATGGTTTGCTGCTCTGAGTATTTGATTTTGTGAATAGCAATAAAGCCTTTTTTATTGATCTCTGAAGGATTAATTTCTTAATTTAGCACTCACTGGCAAAGGTGCCTGCAGAAAAAAAATACTGGGTATGCACGTAATGAATTGCAGTGTTTATAGTTTGTATGATTGGAGTTGAGTTTGAAAAGTGTTAATTCATGAGCTCTGACATTCCAATTATTTTGTTATTAATATGTTCTGCACCCACCTTTACTAATGTCTTAGCATCCTTTCAGTAGCCCTGCTGAACAACGCTAGATGCAGATAACGGAAATGTTGTATCACCATGCATTTCTCTAAAGGAGGAGATGGGAAATTTAATGAGCCTTTTATTTAATTTAAGGTGGCTGCTTTTCAAAGCAGAAGTACAGAGTGTTCTTAAATTGTGCTGACAAGGGATGTAAGAAGTGAACAAAATTTCAATTCCATTGAAAGTTGAAACTTGTTCAACAAATATTTTTTGTGTATGTCATATTTATATGTGCCTTGTTGCAAATGGTTTCATATTTCTTAAAAGTGATGCATTAATTTTTAGTTATAAATTATTCTTTTTCTTTCTCTCTCTGCTGAATGGACTCTGCCACACAGATAATAATCCAAGTCACGTTGCTCTGAAATTAAGCCAGATAAGAAGGGAAACAAATGGAAAACATGAGAAAGTGCTTTCCAAGGAGTAACCTTTCACTGGTTAAAGTGAAACTGTCACTGAAATACAATAGTGATAGAACCTTGATGTTGCAATGCGTAGACTAAGTAATACAATGATTTTAGACCATCTTGCTTGCAATGACCGAAAAGGCCAATCTGTTTAAACCTAGACAGGCCTTAAGACTTAGCAGCTGCCTGGATCTGTACATGTTGGGGCTGTAAAATAACATACTTCACTTATTTGATTTTAGATGCACTTCTGGTGATGCAACTCAGCCAATCTTCCTGTTGCATGGCTGGAGATCTCATGTTGCTGATCTAGGTTTTGTTCTGTGTGCTAGATTAACCTAAGAAGGACATAGACAATTTCTAAACTATGCCTCACATGTACTGCTTTGTCATCTGGCACATGAAGAACTAAATGGGAAACCAACATCACAGATCTTAATGGCAACACCGGAGACCATGGAGATCTAAATTTTTTTTTTCCTATCCAGAAAGTAAGATATACAAGTCTTTGACAACAAGAGATATGATTTTTGGTACTCCTAGTGATTTTTCTTGGTGACATTAAATATGTATTATTTATGGAAATTTTGTTCTGAACACATCAGAGGACATTTTTGCAAGGTACATATGCTAACTAGATGAATAACAAAAAGTTAAGAGCGTGGATTTTTATTTAGTGGTATGTTTTAAGTTGCAATAAGTAATGACAGTTTGCCCCCTTCATTCTATGGACTTTTACTTATTGCATAAATTAAATACAACCATTCTTGAGGCTACTTCTCAAGAGAATTATTTTCCTTTTCTGCATTATTCCATGTAATAGAAAGAACATTTATTTCTAACAATGAAGTGATGTTCGTATGAACAAATATTTTAATAAGAGGAATTGGAAAATAGACTTTAGGCCATTGCAAAGTGATTAGTGATGCAAAAAACTTCAGTGCCGTTTTTTTTTTCTTTTTTTCTTCAAATAAACTCCTTTCTGAGATCTTTGCTAGTTAATTTTTAGTGCAAAACTAGATATCTTTAGTGGAAGGGAAGAACTTTTTGTCTCTGGGCATAAGAATGCAGCAGAAATCGACTCAACAGAATCAACATTCTCATATTTCTTACCATCATACTTGTCTGGGAGCGTCTATACTAAACTGTCTTCTGAAATTTATGTGGCTATTATATCAAAAACAAATTTTAGAATTCAGTTGACTTCTTAAAGAGCTGCAGATGGGGAAAGTAATTATCATTGTTCCCTCTAAACTATCCTTCATCTGCAGCTGCTCAACTTGGGAATAATTCTCAAGTTAACAACAATTTTACCCAAATCCCTTCCAATCTAAGCCATTCTGTGATTCTATAAATATATGTTGAGAGTAAAATAAAATAGAAAAAGATCATGGAAAATTGTAGGGTATAGTTATGAAGAGAATTTACCCTTTGTAAGTCTGAGCAACACTTGAAACTTGAAGTGTAAAGTGAAGTGGCAAAATGAAATCATAAGTAACGAGCTTGGGATATTTTTAATGCTATCAAATGCAGCATTGCAGCCATTTCCTATACACAGGGATTTGATAATCCATAAGAAAGTAAAACTATATACTCTGCATATGGCTCTCAGACCATGCTTTCCACATGGAGCAGTCCCAGTTTTGTGACTAAAAATCAATAAAAATTCATCCAGATCTTGCTGTCCTCTCTGAACCCAACTGTAAGCTTTCTAAAACATTAAAGGTCTTCAGAATTTCTCATAGGGTTTCAGAGAGAATTGATAAAGAAATAGCCTTGAGTACAAAGGAAATAGAAATGAAGACATATTTCATTAATATTAATAGGAAAATACTTCAATAATGTCTGCAGAAGTTTTCCTAAAAACGGAATGTAAATAAATACTTCATCATATACGGTAGAAATATGAGTACTATGGTACTGTCAGTCAACTGGCCTGACAGATAAACTGGATTATTAACTGATGACAGCTACAGAATATGTCATTCCTTGAAACGAAATACTGTGAAAGAAAGAATCACAGAATTGCAGGGGTTGGAAGGGACCTCTGGAGATCATCTAGTCCGATTTCCTTATTATAGAAAGAGATGTATAGAATCAGGGCTGAGAGACCACTATTGAAGCTGTCTTGACCACTGCTCTGATTATATTCCCATGTTGTTTTTCATTTTGTGAAGGGAATCTGCTCTAGTTTCAATTATGTAATGGAGGGTAGAGGGTTGGTGTCTCAAAACTCAGTCAACATGCTTTTCATTTGGTCTGGGAAAGAGGTAAATCTGCTGATTGCCTGAAGCTGAAATAGTAACAGAGGTTTTTTCTCAAGGGAAAATATATCCAGGCTTAATTCTGAAAGGACGAAAATTGTGGCAGAGTAAGAAAAAAGAGCTGACACTACATTTACAGACAATTACCCTTTTCAAAATGCATCTGTGAGAACAGGCCAGGTAACTTATGTCAGATGCTGAACTTGAGCCCATTTGCCTCTGTAATTAATACACGATGGAGTAAAATAGAATAGTCCATGTCTCCCTTGTTTGTGGACGAACAATGAGTTTATGTGCCTGGCTCCTATCAGTCCTGTTCCTCATGCACTGCATGGATGACCACTGTAAAGATGACCTTTGCTTTAGCACGTACATAGTAAGTCTGAGACATCACACAGTGATGAACTCACTGTCTAGGCACTGTACAGTTATTGCACAGATATTTCAGTCTCAGAAATTTGAGACAGAATTATGAACCCCTGGGTTGTAAATCACCATTTTTTCTCACTCAGCCCAAAGTCTGATGAAGCTCAGGTTGGCTTCAAGCCTATGCATGAGCAATAGAGATGTTTGGGCTGTGGAAAATCTGGAAGTCTTACATCTCTGAAGTCTTCAAACTGTGGAGATTACAGGTATAGAAAAGTGCATTCTCGGGGACAGCTGACTAGATGATATTTTTAATAGTTTTTTTTTTTTCTTATTTTCTGAATCTAATACACTTTAAAGATATGTTGTGAAATGCTTAATTGTGTGTGTTTGCATGGTGTGAACTGTGAGCATAGCTAGACAGGCAATCCCTTTCCCATCTCTTTTCAAGTTGGTTAAAAATCAGGAGGTATCTTTTTATGTCATCTACAGATAACAAATCTTCTTTATAAAGTACTTTGCCAAGCAAAAAAATTCACATCTCCACACTGATGTTTCCAGTGGTAGTATCTTTCAGACTACAAGAAAGAAAAAGCCAACAATTCTTTTTCACTTCAGAGTACTTAACCTTTATTCAAAGTTCTTATTTCATTCATGCACTGATTACAGATGTCTGGGTTTGGTTTTTTCTTTTGTTTCTTTCTTCACCTCAGAACAGCTGTAGCAGCAACAATGTTTATCTATGGATCATCTTATTTTTTCCTATGGATGGGTATTTTTCATTTAAAGAAAATAATTTTTTCTCAACATTCAGAAGCATTGGAACAGAATATTAAGTTGCAGGTCTGCTTCCAGAAAGGGCATGAAAGTATTTGTTGTACTGAGTTTTCTTTAATCTTCCAAGGCCAGGTTGGATGGGGCCCTGGGCAACCTGGTCTAGTATTAGACATAGAGGTTGGCATCCCTGCCTGTGGCAGGAGGGTTGGAACTTGGTGGATCCTTGAGGTCCCTTCCAATCCAAGCCATTCTATGATTCCATGCTTTCATGTTTCTCAGATAAGTGGTTCATACTGCTAGAGGGGAGCCAAAGAAAAGACCCATCACTAGAATCTCACTATAACATTCATTCCATGAAGACAGCTGTCCCTTCCATGACTAGCTGCCTCTGCCTGTGTGTGGTGTTTCCCTAAAGTTGTGACTATTAATATAATGTCAGTTCAGAACTGCTCTTCATACACCAAAGCTGAATGCTGTCATGGAATGTACTGAAAAAAGTACCTACAGGCTCCAAAGCAATGGCTCCAAAGAGAACTTCAGTGCCATCTGTGGCTCTACCTAAATAGGAATAGGTCCCTGTACCCACTTAGAAACTGATGAAAGACATGGAAGTCCTCTGAGTCAGAAAATGTTCACCAGGAAAGGTAAGTAAAAGTGATTGAAGTTCTTAATCTCAATGCATTTGAAACTGTTTCCAGTGGTGTCTGTGTTTGGCAACCGTAGTTCTTTGCCTTTTGTCTATGAAGAGCTTTAGGAGTAAATCTGAAGTATTCCAGCACTTGCAAATCAAATATGAACTTTTCTTGTGATACTTTAATTTTCTGATTATAGTGACCATAATCTCCTAAAGAAGGCATTTTGCCTGGTAACGAGTAGACAGAAATGCAGACTGGTGCAGGCCAGTTACACACTTAAATACTCTTGTTTAGGACTTGGATGCCTTTCTTCAGAACTGAGACTGATTGAATGGGACACACTATGAGGGAAGAACAGTCCAAGGCAACAGACCAGCAGAACAAAATCTGCTGCTTTCATGTGCATAAAACCAACTGGCTGTGAGTTCCAGCCACGTTCCTTAATCGAACTATGGGGCTGTGGTTTTATTACGTGTAATGGTCTGGTGGAACAATTTGATTAGTAATTTTAACCAGACGTGAATATAAGGCTTAAACCTACGGGATAATAGAATTAGGCTTTGCATTCTTTTGTAAAGTGCCACATGCTTCCATAGCATTAAAAGGCAATTATTTATTCTTCCTCTTATTTAGCCCTAGCTACTGTGCCTTCTACAAATTGCGTGACATTGTAGAAAGTTACTTTTTTTTTGCCATTAGTTAAGATTTGCAATGCAACTTGCCACAATAAGCTTTTGTTTTCAGGTCTAGTTATGCTTCTATAAGTCTAAACTCAGGGATAAATCATGTAGTCAGGTTTTCATTATAGTCTGAAAGATTAATAAAATAAAAATTAAAATCCAACTACTTTAGAAAAATGTTAGATGAAAAATGCTGTTTGCTTATATTAGAAGTGTTTAAATGAGAAACATTTATTATCTGTGTCCTTTGAGGTAGAAGCTGGAAGAATGGTTCAAAATTGTTTCCCTGTTGTTAGGAGAAACTGCGTAAATATGACAAAATCTAAGCATTTATATTGAAATTACCAGTAGAATCATTCACATACGAGACAAAAAGACCAATATTTCTCAATTTGTATTCTGCTCCAGAAAAGTAGCTAATGGTACGGTTGCCATCCCTGGAGGCTTTCAAGAAATGTGTACATGTGGCACTGAGGGATATGGTGTAGTAAGCATGGTGATGATGACTGGAGTAGATAATCTGAGAGGTCTTTTGCAACCTTAATGATTCTATGATTCTAAAGACTACTTTTCTTTTTTTTTTTATATGTACGTATCCACTCGCAGAAGAAAGAAAATGAATAAATTGGAAACCATGTACAATATTATTTGTATTTTTTTTTTTCTTGAGGAAGTGGGTCAAAGATAATCTTTTTAAGAATGGTTGTGGGGTTCTCTTTTAAAAGGAATAAGAAAAAAAAAAAGAAACAATCCTTGGAAAACAGTGCTGTGGACAATACTCATATTCACTGCATGTATTCATAACATGTTCCTCCTCCTGCGCACAGAATTAGACGTATCTTCTGGAAGGAGAGTGTGTAGGCTTTTAGTGGATATAAACACAAGAGTGCTGTGACAAGCCAGATATTTCAGTTCTTGACTTCATTATAAGCAACTTCTAGGTAGTAAAAACAAGTATCCCATAAATACCGTCCTCTTCATTCTGTATCCAGTTTTGGAGTATATACTAAATGCTCTAGAAAATATAGAGTAGTAAGTACTTTAGTAAGTCAGTGTTGTTTCCCACTTCATTTTAAATACACTATTTCCAATTAATATTGCATGTACAAATGACTCTGTTCTATTCCTCTTTTCTTCCTCTCACCTTGAAATCAGTGTAATTTTAAATATCACATCTGTCAAACTGGATGTGTTATATTACTCCTAAGACATATTAAAACAGTTAAGCTTTTATATTGTTCCTTAAAGATATCCCAGCATAGTAGCAAATTTAATAACCTTAGGTTCTGGCAGGAGGGACTAAAGAACAGGAAATAATCTATACTTTATAGCTTTGAGTATCAAGATAATAACGTATATTTGCTGGTATGGCTGTTTCAGGAATAGCAAATTAGAAAATTAAAAATTTCCCCTCATTTTAATATACTTTATTGACGTGAAACTTCATCATGTTTAATCAGTTTTCTGGAATGGAAAGAAGAAAGATAAAAAGCTATTGCTTGAAGATAAACAAAGAAGAGCAAGTAAGCTATTTAGTGTGTAGCAATACTTTGTCTCTTTAATGGTTTTCTGCTGTTTGCACAACTTCATCTGGAGAGCATTAATGCAATAGCAGTGTGAAATATATGTCTGGTGAGACTTTCTAAGTATCGTATTGTGATTTTTAAAGATTTTTTGTTGTTGTTGTTGTTAATTCTGGGAGCTTGTTCAGTGTAGACAATATGCATTTTACTTTGTTCATAGATATGCCTTATTTGATATGGGTTCTTTCAAACAAAAAAATAGAGAAGATGAAAAAGCTTCTAATAAAGGAGAGTCTAGAAATGAGGCTTTAATCTTTTGCAGACAGCTTAGAGTCCTGGCTTTTTCCAGCACTGAATACCAAGTGGTTCCTTCTGATTTCAACGTTTAAGAATGCCATGATTCTCATTTCTCTGTCATGAGGTAGTTAAAATTTTGTATAACACAGCCCTTGAGTCCCCTTACCTAACCTCGTGCACCAGGTTATTTATTTTTTCCCATTACTCCTGACTGACATGTCTTCCCATCACATTTCCACTCCTCCATCTTTCTCTTGGCCACACAATTTTGTCCACACAGGATGAAGCCAGATTCAGATATGCAGTGCTGATGCCTGTCATGTCTTCATCATGGGAGCACAGGGTTCCCATCTTCCTGTGTGGGAGGGTACAGATGGTGGAGAAATAAGGTTAAGTTCCCTGCAGCACTTTTCCCTAGCAGCGTCACAGAAGGGTAATGCATGCTATGTAGCCCCCGATAAGAGGGAAGGGATGTTCTCATTCACAAAACTTTGCCCAGATTTGTTACAGGAGGCATCATGTAGCACAGTGTTAGGTGGGGTTTATTTTTGCAGCCTGTGATATATTTGCACTTAAATATTTCGTCCGCACCCTTGTACTTCTCTTCCACTGAGCACATTTCCTGTAACAAGAAGATCTGTGGAATTCTGTGTGCACTTTGTCAGTAGGGAAATTGCATGAGAGTCAGACATACCTCTTTCCTGGGCTTGAATTACACTGTTATCCTGCTGTCTGCTGTGAAAGGCTTTCAATTAGACTTTGCCGTTAGAGACTCTCTGTGTGAATTATTTACTATTGACAGAGGTAACCAGTAGTGAATATTTCCACAGGGTATGGATTTATAATTATGCTGTTAGCTTAGGGATTAAAGCTTTTTTGATGGCTCAGAGAGAGTGTTTTTATTTGTTTGTTTTTAAACCATCGGAAGTGCATTAGGAATCTGACTTATCATGTTTCTGGCCCAGGAGAGAGAATATGGAATGAATAATAAGAATAATAAAAGTAAAGCAAATAATTATTTTCTCTAAAAACACTTTAATCTGATTCCATGGAAAAATATCCAAAGCAGAAATTTCTGCTTTATTTTAAAATGTTCAGCCTGGAGACTGATATCCCAGCAGAAGGGCAGGCAGAATGACCTGCTCAGGTTCTCCCTGGGGGCTTCTGTTAGAGGTCAGCCAGATCCAAGCAGGAGTCAATAAGCAGTAGCTTTAAAGTATGGCAAGAATAATGTCAGCATGTACATTCCTCATTACCATGGATTTACCATGGTATTTGTATTAATTGGTATATTTGTATATGTGCTGGACTAAGAGTATGGTGACTGATGTCCTGTGAAGAGTATGGCTGTGTGGTGTCCATGTGCTGCTACATTTGTGGGACCTGGGCATGAGCTAAGGGCAGTGCTGAGGCTGAGGTTTGTTCAGCTGAGGAGCACTGATGTGGCAATGCTGTGTTCAGGTTCTCAGCTGGAGAAGTCTGCATATGATCAGACATTTGTTCTTCTAGTGTGTAAGTCAATGTGCATGTGTCTGTCCCACATTAAACTTTCTTGAAAAGTTTTATCTGAAACCATGGGATTTAGCATCTAAATGAAGACTATATATAGGGAAAGAGATTTTATGTAGTGACTATAAATGGAAAATTTAATATAAAATTCCTTATACGCTCTCCTCATAAATTTATTTCCTCTATAAAGTACAATACATTTATAGTGCAGTATTTCTATATTCATTCGACAAATTATGACAACGTAACAAAGTTCAGAACAACCCTAGAAAGACAGCCTGAGAATATCCTCCAGCTCAAGGTGGGTGTGCTTCTTTAAACAACCTGAAAAGAGTTGACTTCCAATAGTGAAAAATTAATTTCTTATCCAAAATAGCAAAGAGTAATGAGTACAAATGGGGTTTTGTAATTAGACAATCATAATGATCCTTTATTTTATTTATTTATTTTTTTGGAAGCCAGTACAACTGTCACAAAATATGGCAGGAATTTCATAAAACTGCAGTCCAGAAAATGTAAATTTGACTCAGCAGGAGGGCAGTCGGCCAGAAATACATTGCATTAATTTACAGACAAGTTGCTAGTGATTGTGTTAAACTACTCACTGTCTCTAGTTGTGCAGTGAATGGGCTGTAATGTGGACGCCAGCAGAGCAGCCTGGTGGGAGCAGTGAGTTGTGATGGGTGAGGCACTGTGCGCGGCTCAAATGAAGCGCCTGCTGAACCAGCTGAAAGCCCACTGTGGTTAACCTGTCTGTAAGCCTGTGTTTTTCCCAGGCCCACTAATAAGGTTATGAAAAATATCAAGTGGAAATGTAAAAAAAAAAACAACTTTTCTCCAAGTATTGAGAAAAACTTACTCTTCAAAGGGACACAAAATAACAGAGTTGCTCTATCTTTGTATAAATAGCTAAAACATTTATCATCAGTCTTTTCAGTAGATTTTAAGTACATCCATATTTCATACTGTGGTTATTTTACAATGGTTTTCACTGTGATCTGGCTGACAATATCACATGAAATGTGTGGTTTTGTTTGAATATTCAGATAAATCTGAAAGCCATCCTCCTACAATGATGTTTCAGTGCAGAAGGAAATGTGGCAACTGAATTATAAACACTTCACGTTTATTTACAGTGGAAGTGCTGATAGAGCAAGAAACGTAACCAACGTTACAAAATAAATATTCTACTTTTTCTGTTTTTCTCTTCAACATCTTGTAGTATGCCTTAGCAAATGTATTTGAAAAAAAGCAACAGCCATCTCTTGCACTTCCAGAATGAAAATCCCACAGGGACAATGAAAAATTATTAATCAAAACAAACCTATGAACTAAGGAAATAATATTAAGATTGGCACAAACATTGCTTAACATTGTCCTGACAAAGATATGGCTGATCTTAAGCTCAAGTTTTATGAGGACTAAACACTTGAAACACTGTATGAAAGTGTGATTTTTTTTTCTTGTCCCCAGCATAAATTAATATTAAATGTGCCAGTCTTTAGAATTGCAAAAAATGCATAAGTTGAATTAAAATATAACATTCTAAATTAAAATTAAAATATAACATTCTATAACGTGCTACAGTTATATGACCGCAAGAATCTGCCTGCAGAAGAAAAAAATCACAGAACAGAGGATCAGAATTGATCACTCATGGTTTATAGCAACAATAGAATTTTTGAGAGCTCCCTAAGGTATGCTAGAGTGTCTACAGGCTTGGCTGGAAAATCCTATCCTTGGCATAAGACTTCTGCTTTGGATGCACTCTGGGTGTTTGTGGGTGAGAGACAGGTCCTGGGCTGGTGGAATGAGCAGAAGGAATCCAACAATAGGATCTTGACATATCAGATTTGAAAGACGTGCACTTGCAGGTTGCACTTCTGACTAAACTAACACCTTGGCTTGTACCTATGTATCATAGAAAGAAGGAATAATTGTCATCCTGAAACAAATAATTGTAATTACAGAAACATCTTTTTCAGTTTAAGGATCATATAAACTTTTATCTTACAAGAAATATACTTATTAGATGGATGAGGCTGAAGTTGGAACAAAAAGACACTAAAATATGAAAGGTCTGACTGTCCTAGAATCTCTTTTGGCCTGTCATCTGGGTTGTCATAGCATATTCTGACCACAACCATGTATAAACAAGTGCTCAAAAGACAGTTGAGAAAACAAGGTGATGAGCACATTTGTGTTTATAATGTGCCAGGAGCTAGGGAGGCAAAGAGTGGATGCTGTTTAGTGGGTGAGCAAAGTGAGGAGTACGTTATATATCTGCATCAAAATGCAACAGTCCTAGGATCTTGGGATGCCTTTTACACGTGAATACATCAGTCTAGGGATTGGGTAGATTTTCTACAGTTCGGAGACAATTCTCATTTCAATTGTTTACTGGTGATCTGATTTCAAGATCAGTGACACTACCTTCCCAGCAAACATAAAGAATTAATTCTGTAGAGGCTTTTTCTAATAAAGCAGCCTGTCACTGTTAAGCACAGCCTTTTTCTGTCTCAAATGCTAGAAAAAAGAAAACACTGCAAGGGAGTATTGCCTCTATGTTTGTGAGTGTGTGTGTGTGTGAGTGTTTGTGTGTGTGTAAATTCAGAATGCCTTGATGTAGAAAGCCCTTGATGTTCCCAGAGACTGCCTCAGAAAAACTGCAATCCAATACTCCAGCCTGGAAATCACAGACAGGAGACTGTACAGCACCTTCACAAAGCATGTAATAGCCCAGATATTTGGACAGATTAATAGAGGTGGTTATGGCTGTGCTTAATGAACATTGGAATACTACAGTTCTTCCAAACTACTTCTTTGGTGACCTGGGGACAGTTACCAGGTGTATGGGAACTGTTGAATCATGGCCTGAACCTCTGATTGACCACCTGAGGCAACCGCTGAGTCAGCTGCAGGGGCACAGGTGAACGCAATTTCACCTGAGTGACTGGAAGACTCCTAGACCCCATTTAAGGGCTGACTCCCAAGGAGGAAGGATCTCTATCTGGAGATTGCTCATCTTGGAGTCCTTCCATGAGTCTAGGATGTGGGTAAGATCTTTTATTTCATTATTCCTTTGTAATGCAATAATCTCTCTGGTCCAATACCTGTATATGTGTTTGCTATACACCAGGGATCTACTGAGCTGCTAACCAGGATGCTGGACAGCTTGTCTATTCCACAACTACTAGGCAGGTAGAGACAATAGAAAGCGTTCAGGGCTTTGTGACTGGAGCATTAATCAGTAAAAATGGGGGATAGAGAACAACTTTGTTTTTGAATATAATTGGCTTGATGGGATTAGTTTTAGACTCTATTGTTGCAGCTGAGCTGGGCGTGTTAATTCAGCACAGTTGCATGTGCAGATAGAAGCTATGAGATACTTGTTGGCTTGAGTCCTGAAAGCAGTACAACAGTGTCAGCTATAAATAATACAGCAGGCAATATGCAGGCAATGTTGTTTTCAATACTCATGCTAATCTATTACAAGGTTGCTTTGGTATCTCTCCCTGACATGATGTTACCCTTCACGCGCAAGCAGTGAAGCTCATCAGTTTTTCTGCATTCAGACAGAAATTTTAGCTCTGCTCTGGAAGAGGAAGAACTGGTGCCAGGTACAAAATGTCAACTAAAGGAAAACTTCATGGGTTTTGCTGAGGCAGAAAAATCCAGAAGAGAAAAATCCTTAGTTTGTTTAGGTTCAGATGATCACTAACAAAAATGATGAGGACCAAAGCATGGTTTCATGCTCTGTTTTTCATGGAAGGAAAATGCTGGGAACAGATAACTGGGAGGGACAGAGAATATTGAAATACTGCAAATATTTTTTTTATCCTTATAATAATGAAGAAAGAATGGGCAGTCTTTGAGATATAACACACTGTGTTCATTCAGCCATTTGCTCAGACAGGACTAGTCTGGACTACGTTAGGAGGCAAAAATCCTGCAGTCAGCAGTCCTACAACTCTGGCAACAGGGGAGACGTAAGTGACAGAGCTAGTAGAAACTTTTATACTGTCCCCTTATAATTACAACAATAACAAAATCTTCCTACTGTTCTCAGACTCCTGGTAAGCTCTGAATGAGAAGACCACAGTGACACCAACAGAGACCTTTTCTGAACACCTTTATTTTATTGTCAGGCTTAAATTATGTTGTCTGATTTGTGAAGCTCAAAGTGAGGTAAGTCACAGATAAGTACATGGTTACCTGTCACCCAAATACATTGAAGTTGTTACTTACAGATGATCAAGAAATATTATTTCTATAAATCAAGTATTATGATAAAATGCTGGAGTATATAAAATATACATTTGCCTAATTTCATATGCAGTGCAAGAGGAGATTAAGAAGGCAGAAATGAGGTATGAGGAAGGATGAAACATAGAAGAATAAGACAACAATACAAATTAGCCTGATCTTGTTCACACAATTTCAATAGATTTTTCAAATTAATATAATTATATATTTTTCAGATGCATGTTAAAAATCACTTATTTCTTAACAGAATTCAGTAACATCTTGTGGGAATCACACGTCTGTTAGGGAAGTTTGATGTTTTCAGAAAAGAGAAGGCAGAAGTATATGAGCCTGAGGGTGTCCAGGCCACTTATGAGCTTTGGTGGGGGCAGAGGAGGAAATCTCAGAATCATATCCTAAGGCTATAGGTGCAAGAACTCTCTGTACACCTCTTTCTTAACCCATCAGTATAATAAGCTTTGTCTTTTTCATAGGAACACTTTTGAAATCGCTTCCAGTGTGTACTTGCATATGGATGCTAGATGATATTGTATTAAATCTTCAAGCAGAACTGAGCACAAAAGCATGCTCAAATGAAGCAGGAAAATATTGCTTTACTAAAGCCACACATAATGTTCCAGATACAAAATTTGTTCACCAAGCTTCTGGAAAAGCTCAATGTCTCTTTTTTAATCATATCTAAATAAAACACAAATATTTTTATTTGACAAAGAGTACATGATAAAGTACTAGATCCTAAAAAGTATACAAATTCTATCTAGTGCTGTTAGTCAGTTGTGCAATTGATTTTGACTAAAAACAACTAATGGTTCTTATCCAATACATCTATTTAGGAAAAAACAAACAAAAAAAAAAACCCCATGAAATAAATGCACATTGCTGCTTGAGTCACCAGGAACATAGGAGTGTTATGCATGACTTCTGATGATAACAGATACTATGTGCCACATTTGACTCTGTATTTGATCGTTCTTGGAGAGCTGTTTCTAAAATGTATTTTGTCACTTTCAGCATAAAGTGTTGCTATGATCTGGTGTGAGATGGCTGAGCTGATGCCATGCTACACATGAGATTTCCAGCATTACAAGTGCTGAATAAAACATATCTGCAATGTCTCTGCTTTCTGACTCTGCAAGGTTTTCCTTAGTAATTCCAATGCAGAGGAATTTTTTGTTTTTTGTTTTGTACTCTTAGTAGAGAGAAATGGCCAACCTGCATTTGGTGCACTTTGTTTTTGGAACAGAAAACAGTCAGCTTGAGTGCCATGACATCTTGAATGCTACAGACAGTACTTTGGCAGTGAGCTTCTGCAGACATGTCACCTTGCTGGAGACAGAATTTTTAATTTTAAGTATTTGTAAAATTACAGGATGTCAGCAGAATGTGTGAAGTTGGGCTGCTCCTCAGATGTTGGTTCTACAAGGATGCTTTAACTCTCAGTTACTAATTGAAAGCAGAGGATTTTAGGACACGGAAAAAGACAAGAAAACATCATTTTTGTCTGTTCTTCCATTGATGGCTGCAACTCATTTTTTGCATCAATGGAGTTTGTATTAGGCATCATGCTTTCCTTGGTCCAACTTCTTTCTCTTTTTTCATGTGAGGTATTTTGCTTTGTAGATGTATGTTTACTGGGGAAATATTTATTCACAAATTGCTGCAGTGTTGTATATTAAAGGCACTTTCTATTAAAATTTTTTTGCAGCTTTACATAAGGCTGTGAAGACTGAGAAGGTTGTTTCTTTTTCAAGGTCATGGTTTCAAATTCAATTGTCACTTGCAATTATTACGCAAGGCAAAGATCTAATGAGATAGTGCTTATCATTTGATTTCATACCTGTTCCACAAGCTTTCAGCACAGGGAACTTAGATTTATTTCATTGCTCACTTGGATCTTTACTGTAGAGGATAAAGATGAATAAATATAAAGATGAAGAGATCTTTGAATTCTTTCTTTCAATTTCCTGCAAGAAAGGAAACCAAGAAGGTTTGTAGCACTCCATGCACATCACTGTTGTCTATACCCAGTGCTTATGATCAAAGGAGTGTTTCAAAAAGGAAGCTTAAAAGGAAAGATCCTTTAAATAAATGCAAACTTCCTTGCCCAAGGGCTGGAGGAAAGCAGGAGGAAATCTATGAAGAGGGAACTGGACTGCCTTTTTGTAGAAGTGCACTACAGCCAGTAAATTTTTTTTCCCAAAAAGATCTGTTTCTTAAGTGGAAAGGGGTTTTGTTTCAGCAATCTAATGTAGTGTCCAACAAAGCTTAGGGAAATGTCTTTGTTTTTAGATATTTCTCTCTCCTCCTTTCTCCCTTTCTCTCCTTCCTTTTTTTTCTTTACCATTGATGAACTATCTGCATTATTTCATTTTTTTTAGATTGCCTGAAATATTTTTCCAATGAATTTTCTGTGTTGTCTGGGTTGTTGATCATGTGCAGAGATCAACAAGAGACCTTGCTCAGAATCAAGTCTAAGACATAGTAAAAGATTATTATAAAAGTACCTCTAGTATATGTTAAAAGAACTACCTTATGTGGAAAAGTGTTGAGACTTATCACATACTTTTCACGCTTTACTAAAATAGTTAACTTTTTATTCCTTATTTTGCTTCCATGCATTCATTCTTTTCCCTTCTCATGTTAAATACCTCATATATAACCCATCGCATATCAATCCACTTTTCAGATAATTTCTCTGAGTTGTTGACATTATTTTAAACTTAGTCTTTTATTCAAAGAGCTTTCCATTTGGTGTCATCTATTAACTTTTGCCAATGCATTGTCTGTATTTTTCACTATAATGAAAATAATGAAGAATTTAAACTGTAGGACATATGAGAATATCCATTCAGTCTTCTTTCAGTAGAAAACAGATTTTCTGTTCTCAACTTTCTGTACAGCAGTTTTAACTAGAATATATTTCTCCAGTCTAATGAAAAAGTCACGTTGGTCTCTGTCAAAAGCCATACCATGTCACATTGCAGCCTCCCACTCATGTACTTAGCCAATTAATTTGTCAAAGAGTGAAATTGTATTGCGTGAGCACAATTTGTTTTTGACAAATACATATTAAATGGTACTTAGTACCTTTTTGATGCTAATGAACGGAGAGATTATTTAATACTTTATTCCATCATTCCTTGGGGTACTGAGGCTTGTTTAAATAGTCTCTAATTCCTTATCCACACCGTTTTCCTCCTTCAGAATGATTTTCTTTGCATTTTTTCCAGTCCTTCAGGATCTCACTGTCTTCTAAGCATTCTCAGAAATACATGCTGACAGATTTGAGATTGCTGTGGCTACTGCTGTAAGTACTCTGAGGGGCATTTTGACATGCATTGTTGACTTTGACATATCTAATGCCTAAACAGTATTCTGTACTTCTAGTTTATCTCGCTTCTCCTTGTTATGAATTACACAGTAATTCAGGTGTGATTTACTAAGTGCATGTGCTAGTAGGTGCTGCAGTAATGACTCTCCATAAAGTCCAAGTGCTCATCAGATATCCACCTCTATAGCCATGATAGGAAGCTCTAGGTTAGATCCATGCCCTACCTTTTTTCACTGTCCAGGGAAAGACATGACGAGCTTTCCTCTGATATCCAGAAGTACCTTCATTACAAGGCTTGGTCTCATAAATTGCTCTCACTTTTGTGCAATTGTTGTTGTTCTCATGCCTCCATTCCTGTCTTGAAATAACAGGCTTGTTTTTAATATATATTCACCCAGGCTTTTAGGATTCACATCCAAACTGTCTGTTCTCTTAGAAGACTGAAGCTTCAGTTTTCCCTTAGCAAAATTTATCTACTATTGGCACCTAGAGGTGAAGTCCCAACTTCTATGCTGCCCCCTGACCTGTGATCCCCACCGCTTCTCTATAAGTGTCTGGTCCAGAATAAGAAAGCAGTGGCAGTGCACAAAAGAGAGTCAGAAGGGAAGGGCTAGGACAGGACAGAGGGAACCCTTGTGGCTCTAGAGGTATGTATTATCAGCTAGGGTTTAGTATGATCTTAGCTCAAAGATTATTCCTGGTTCTCCTGAATACAGAACTGGTAAAGTTTAGGAAAGGATCCTGTGGTAGAAAATACCAGCAAATTTTAATGAAAAATTGCCATTTTGCAAAGAAGATGTGTTAAATTTTAGAATAATCTTTTAAATAAAACTGTTTTGTTGTCCAGTAGTAAGTACTCATTTTGTCATAATTATCATGTCTTATGGCATAAGAAATTTAACATTTACTGCAAGATACACTGGCTGCTATCAGAGGAGGTAATGAAATTGGTTGAAAATAATAATGGTTTATGGAAAAAAAATGGTAAAAAAAAAATGCAGTGCTACTTTAATTAATAAAAAAGAAAATAATTTTCTGGTAGAGAGAAAGCTAATACATGTAAAGTATATCCCTGAAGCAGCTTAGCAGTTTGCTGTGCTTCTAAGCCTAGGCAAATTCTCCTATGTATAGTGAACCTCCAGTGTAATTTCGACTGACGGGGCAATGCCAAACAGGAAGTCATAGACAGAGCATAAGCTATGCAATCAGCTAGAATCTTTGTCTCCTTCTGAAGTCTGGCATTGTGGCTTGATGAACTTTCATCTAAATATCTCTCTTCCTTGTAAAAGAAATCTGTCAGCTGCTGCATCACCATGAAATGAAACATTTGATCTCAAGTTTGGACTAAATCTTATGATGTAGTTTCCATGTCTGAATTCAGGCTTGTCTAGTGGTAGAGATAAAGAAAAATTGCTGTTCTTTAATTGGGCAGGCAGCAGGGAAGGGTGAAAAACAAGGATTCAATAAAAACTGTCAAGAACTTCTTTGCTTAGAAGGTGACCGTCCTTTGCTTGTTCACTTAGATGATTATTCTAAAAGTTATAACAAGTTAAAATACAAAACGAATACTCAGAAAGAGGTGCATATTCACTATCTTTGCAGAAGACAAGGAATAATGAATTCAGATCTAGAAGAGAGGGAAGTTAAACTCTTTGGTTCATGAAATTGCTTTTAAGGGTTTTTATTTTCTAGAGAACAAGGAATATACAATGGCATAGAAGTGGATGTTCCCCTTTGAATAGGGGGTTGCAAAAAGCTGAGGAAGTGGAATTCTGTGTAGAAGACCTTCTGTGAAGGTCTGTGTAGAAAATTTTCAGTCAATCAGGAGTAGCTACCAATACATAAGAGTGGAGAAGGAGCAGTGTCACCACTCTATGGACTGCTGTTTTCACTTCTACTTGTAGTCGTGACACCACATCTCATTGCTGGTATGTTGCAATCCAAGGAACTGTCACCTTCAGTCTCATATTGTTTCAGTAAATCCAGAAAAATTTGTGTACAGTGTTCTTCCTCTTCCTGTGTGAGCACTCATGAGACCCACTTGGTGTATTATTCCTATGTTTCCACCATTGTTTCCAATAACTGAAGCAGATATTCAGCTCTATCACATCGTAACAAAAAGTAATGGAATGCTGGTAGGAAGGTTCAGCCTCTACTGCCATACCACCAACATTTTATTGAGAACTGTTGGTGATAGGTGGATGGTTGGACTGGATGATCTTGTAGATCTTTTCCAACCTTGGTGATTCTATGATCTGCCTCCAACACTGCAGGTCAGCATACTAAAATAGAAGGCATTACTTTTGGAGATTACTTTTGGAGCAATCCTCATACATACTTCATCAGCTGTGTGAAAATCTATTAGAAGCAGTGCCTCCATTGCTTTGTGCAAAAGGTATGGATGATGTTACCAACATCCAGCAGTGAAGCTGCTCTACTTCAGGGATACTGAAATCCAGGGCAGAAGAGGAGAGATATTTGAGTTGCATCTACTGTTAATCTGTATTAACAAAAAAAAATCCCAACAAAAACAAACAAAGCAAAAAAAGAACCAGCCTACCACTGTAAGTTTTTCCATGATCCTTTTCTAGTCAGGAAAAATACCAGCTGTGTTTTGCAGTGTTAAAGTTCTGCATATTCATAAGTAGTCAGAAGCATATGGTTTGAATGTTATCAATCCAGGAGTTGTGTATATTCATCTAATTGAAGACCACCAGATTGCTTGAATGAATTTCTGTTAACTAGAGTTGGTGCAACTACTATGCTTTTATACCTGTTTGTTTCCTCTCCTATTTGAAAACAGAACAATCTCTCAGATAGTCAGCCAGAATCTCTTATACAGGAATTGAGCATCAACTTAGCCTCACTTGTTACCAAATTTATTGTGTGAATTGGTAGCAGTAATAAAAAAAAGATAGTTAAGGCTTACATCCTTGTAACACTTGCTCTCTATTGGGCCCAAACCACCCATCATCTGCAGTATGCTCAGATGCAAATGAAAGATTTATGATTTCCTCAAGACAACGTGAATAAATGCATGTTTTTTCCCTTCTATTTTCGGCATAACAATTAATCATCATGTATTGCTTTCTATTTTTTATTCTTTTCTTTTTTATGTGGTATCACAATTCTATTAAACTTGATTCTAGTATAGTTATTTAGACATATCTACATTGCATAAATAACAGGAACATCCCAGATATTTTTGATGATGTGTGGGGAGCAAATGGAACAAGCACATGCAGGAGAAAGACTGAAAGACATTATAAAGCTGGAACAGTATATGAGATTTATAAAATTTGTATCTGATGTCCACATTTGAAGAAAATATTTTGATCCTGCAGAAGCTGAAATTTATTGCCAGTACTATCAGAGCTTCATTTAAAAAAAAGGTTTTGTCACATCAGAGTAATATCTGATTCAACCATCTGAATATATAGATGCTTATTTAATAAGAGAATCTTTCTTACTAAACCACATGGGTTTTTTCAGCAGAAAAGGAAAGAGCTGAGGCAGAAAGGGGAACAGAGGAATGAAATAATAGAACAGTAATGGATGACTGTAACAAATATGAATTATGATCTCATCTTTGACAAGTATCATAAAAAAAAAGGTATTTTCTACAAGCTTTCTTCTATTGAAACTGATTCATCACCCTATTCCTATTTTTCTGGTCTCAAATTTTGTCTAAACACTGCATCAAAATATTTGGAGGAATCCCCTCTGGTGAGGGACTGAAACATGTATTTCCTTTTTTTTTCCTGGAAAGGGCTATTCTGCAAGGCTGGAAGGCCTGCATTCTTTCCCCAGGTTCTGTTTGTCTGTTACAAGAACTCACTGACCAGAAATTATCAAGTTTCTATGACAGGTAGCATAGTCTGACCTGCCTCTAGCTGCCAAGAAAGACATATTCTCTGTAGAACGATTGCTGGTCCATTCCAAAAGGACAGGTAATATTTTGGAATTATAGAAATCTTAGTAACGTTTGAGTTGGAAGGAATCATTAAAGGTCATCTGGTCCAACTCTCCTACAATGAACAAGGACATCTACAGCTAGATCAGGTGCTAAGAGCCCCATCCAGCCTGGCCTTGAGTGTTTCTAAGGACGGGGGCATCCACCACCTCTCTTGGCAACCTGTTCCAGTGCCTCACCACTCTTATCATAGAAGAACTTGTTCCTTATATGTAATTCAAATCTCCCCTCTTTTTGTATGAAATAATTTCCCCTTTTTCTATCAAACAGGCCCTGCTAAAGAGTCTATCCACTTGTTTCCTACAGCCACCCTGTAGATACTGAAAGTCTGCTATCAGGTCACCTTGCAGCCTCTCTTCTCCAGGCTGAACAGCTGCAGCTCTCTATGCCTGTCCTCATAGGAGGTGTTCTGTTCCATGGATCACTTTTGTGGCCCTTCTCTGGACGCGCTCCAACAGGTCCACATCTCTCCCATACAGAGGACTCCACATCTGGATGCAGTACTCCAGGTGAGGCCCCACCAGTGCAGAGTAGAGGGGAAGGACTATTTCCCTCAACCTGCTGGACACGCTTATTTGGATGCAGCCCAGGATACTGTTGGCTGTGAGGGGACATTGCTGGCTCACATCCAGCTTGCCGTCCACCATTCTCCCCAGGTCTTTTTCTGCATCCCCCAGCTTGTCCAGATAGTGGGGGCTGCCAAAACACATCTGCAAGACCTTGCACTTGACTTTGTTGAACCTCATGAGATTCACTTGGGCCCACTGCTAAAGCCTGTCTTGTTCTCTCTGAATGGCATGGGTGTGTTGACTGCACCACAGAGCTCAATGTCACCTGCAGACTTTCTGAGGGTGCACTCAGTTTCACTGTTGATGTAATTGATGAAGATATTTAAGAGCACTGGTCCCACTTCTGATCCCTGAGAGGCACCAGTCCTCACTGATCTCCATCTGGATCAAGCCATTGACCACAACCCTCTGTGTATGATTTTGCAATCAGTTCCTTCTCCGTTGAATAATTCAACCAATTTTTTATGACATCTGTGTCATATACATTCTCTAGGAACTTCATAGTGCATATGAGCCCGTTCCAGTGTAATGCAATTATTATCTTTTCAATCAACTTTATCTTCCTACCTTTATCTAACTAAATGCCTTTCCCCAGCTTCTCATGTATATATTCTGAATTGAGGATGTTAGTTTTTAAAGCTCCTTTGCTGATGACTGGAGATTCTGTCATTTTACTGGTGCTTTACATTTAGGTAATTTTCACAATTGTGTATTCCATGATCTGAACTTCAGTTTGATTAATCACACCACTCCATTCCCACTTTCTTTTTTCAGTCTACCTTGCCAAAGGGCTATATGATGCCTCCCATTCCCATTGTTCTTTCCAGAATCAGTCAATCCCAGTAAATTTTTCACTGTATTCTCCTCATCTTTCTGCCTGACAGCTTGAGATATTTCCTCTGGTCATCTCCACTTCACTGGTATTGACATTGTTCAAATTGTACATCTTTAGCACTGTTGTTTGTTCTTCTTTAACTCCACTTCTATGATTTTATGAGATTAAGATATTTTTTCCCCCACGATTGCATTAGTACTGCTCTAGTTTTCAATTTCCTCTTGTTCACGTTACCCCAACTAAAGCTACTGTCAGTGCTGTGTTCATGCAGACACAGTGGGACAATTAGAGGGTGGGTGTGAAATAGAGGTCTCAATCTATATATCAGTAAGTGAAAGCATCTAGGAATCTAAATCTATACTAGTGTATTTTATAGAAGGAAGTTTAGTTTCTCAGAATGACATTATCATCCTGTCTGAGGAGAAGTTTTAGAATTTGAAGAATAAATGATTTAGTGAAATACGTTTTCCCTTCCTCTGAATATGGGAAGATTTTTTTTCTTTAGAATAATCTGTATTTTTATTAGGCTTTATTTCTGAAGTAGGCAATAAAAGTTAGAGTGTTTTATAATGAGTGACAGACTGTGTGATTTAGGTCAGGATTGCTGACATTATAACCTTTCCAGGAAGCAATTATAGTATACTTAGTGTATTAATTTCTGGCAAATGAATCACAGGGAGAATTGTGTGTTTTCTTTTAATCCTGCCAGTTTCTCTGCTTTATGATAAAGCCCACATCTATCTGCATAACAGTAAACGGCCTATTTTATTTTAAATGGTTCCTTACAACTTATTCCAAGTAAAACGCGTTTTCTGAGTTCTATGCCTCAATAGAAAACATGGGAGTCCATTCTTCCTGTGAATGCTATCGATATTAAGAAAAAGTAGCTGTCTTAAATACAGCATAGAGAGAATAATTTAAATTTTAAATTTGCTTACTAGAGAGAGAAATTCATTTTGAAGCTACAGTTTCATAATTTGGAACCAACTAAAGCATTTGTTCTTTTGCAGATAAAGGGCAAATATACACTGACTCAAATTACGTTAACTGCTGTTTTAGCTCTGCGTTGTTGGTACCCTGGCATTTATCCTCATTGTTTCTGTCTAAACTTTTAACTAGTGAAAGTGACTTGATGAAGAATATTTTATTCCCATTTTAATATTTAATTTTTTGCCTACCATTTATTTTACTTCCTTTCTTCTTTCCATAGTTATGGTACCTTTGTCAGCTCTTTTGAAACCATGTATTGTGAAACACATAATTAAATAGACATTTTTACAGTTCATCAGAAGAAAACCCTGTTAACACACTCTTATTTTCCTTCCTTCTGTGTAGCTTCCTTTCTCTCTGCATTAACTCTGTCCACAGAGGTATATGAAAGTCATGGCAATTACTGTGTTTAAAACCTGTTACTTTATGCAGCCAAAGAAGTGCTGCATAAGAAAACAGCACATCCACATCACAGTAATTCTTTGATCTTGCTAGGGTCAGTACAAGACTATCCTATGAATTCTTGTCCATTCCAATTAAGGACTGCCAAATCCTTTTTTGTGAGTGCTCTCTAAACACCTTTTCTCTTAGGCTAGGTGTCTTTGCTGTCTAGAGAAAGTTTGGTTAGTGACGTTTCGACTATCTTTAATGTGGCACAGCTGCAAGCTATGAAGTAAGACTTTAGCAGCACCACTGTCAGCTTCCTTAATGAGTTCTCAGTGTTTCTAACACCCACACTGCTGATTTCTGGGTAGATAAAGTCAAACAATTTTGCTAACACTTTTTAGTCCCTGGTTATACTCACTGTTTGCAAAGTCATGGTATGGATATTTCTACACCTAAAAATTCAGTACATCAAGGTGATTGGCAGTCAACCATTGGAGGTAAATGACAGCTAAACAGTTTAGTGGGAAAGGTAGCAGAGAACTGCTTAGATCTACTCTTGACTGTGCAGTTAATTTCCTAAATGTCTTTAAGAATACAGGAAACTCTGACTCACTTCTTTCAGTGTAAAATGGGGTTTTTGTTGTTCCTGCTCATATGTACACATACACATACACACTCAAGAATATATCTATTAGTATTTTTGTGAAGAGGCTAGTAAAATTCTTGGACACTTACCACCCATGAATAAAATATTACTGGTTCAGTAATAGCTTTCTGAGAATGTAGGATCCTATGATCTCCCAATAATTAAGAAACTGAAGGCAGCAGTCCTGACCAGCTCAGACACCTATCAATACACAAAATGAATCACTGCACTGAAGGTGCATTTATTTCTAGAGGGATGACAGAAGTGGCTGGCTTAAACTACAGTTCTTAATTCTAGAGACTGTGTTTTGTCGAGGTTCATAGTCCAAATGCAAATCTTTATTCTGGCTGTAAATAAAATTGAGGATGGTATATTCAGTACTGATTATATACTGGGAAAAAGCCCTGCAAAGAATCTTTGAAATGCAAAGATTTTCTATACTTGGAGAGAAAAAAAATCACCTTTAGACACTGAAGTTAAAAGAAAAGAAAGTAACTGAGGTGAGATTCATTTTTTTCACCTGTTCTTCATCTTTCACTGTTCTCATGATTTCCGAGATGAGATGTGACAACATTCCAGAGAAATCTTGCCAAATACTGTATTAGCAGCAGTGTTTAAATTCAGGATTCAGATTCCTAACTATCTTGCCAAATCTATGAGACAAAAATCTGATCTCCACAACACATTACCATCTTTCTCCATTGAAGTTTGAGGTTCCTGCAGCATTTCCAGCTTCAAAATTCCCTAAGAGGTCTTCAGCAGCTGTGTTCTTCAGCTGCTGTGGAGACCTTTGTTAGCTTTAGTCTATTTTGTTACTAGTTCTACACAGAATCACTAGGAATTTCTGTCTGGGGCACTGCAACTCTGAGATAGCCTTCAATGAGTAGATGTGAATATAAGATCAGTCACATTATACTTCTTTAAATACCTACCCCTGTGCAATAGAGAACACAGAGAAACTGTAACTCCATGTCTGAATACCTCCCAAAACTTCCTGCACATATTTGTTCAGGGTTAAAATTTCATAAACCAAATGTGGCACATAGACACTTACCTTCCACTGATATTAGAGCAACTCCATAGCATTACTAGGCACGTTTTGCCCTTTTACTTATTTATATTTCACTCTGGGGCTTAAGCCAATGGTTAGGAGCATATTTTGATGAGGACAAGTGAAAACAAATGGTTACTTCTTTCAAAATCTTGCATTGGATCTCAGCTCAGTCTCTGAACGTGCTCGGAAATCTGACTAAAGCACATAGACACTAGGTAATTAGAAATAAAAAGGATATGTGACTAACTTACATGATCCCAAGTTGTGTTTACAGTTGTAGCACCATTTGTCAATCTAAACTTTTTTTTTTTTTTTTACCACTTTAAACTAATTGTATAGAGATAGGACTGGACTACGTATTCTGAATTCTTTGCTATGAAATAACTGAAAAATGCATTCTGCTGTAATGCACTGAAGTGCATTCTCTTCAGAAGTTTGCTTGCTTAAGGTCATCCACTGCTTCCTGCACTAGATAAATAACAAGATCTGAGGTCCCATTTATGATAAGAAAAGGTATTGTATGAAAAACTCCTTTTCAAAACAGTTCTGCTGCAAGACTGCATTTATTTCTGAACACCTTTTTCCATGTAAATTATTGGTGAGAGATCTGAGAAAAGAAATTATAATGATGAGAACAAAAGAGACTGACTTCCTAGAGAAGGTGAAAGAGTCATGCAATTATATGGTAGTTTGGCCAAACGATTAATGACTGCCAGGTCTATGATAGTGGTCTGCCAATAACTGATGGGTAGAACACTGAAAAGTGACACAACTATATAGGACAATGGAAATGAAGAAAGGTTCATATCTTTTGGGATGGGAAAATGTTACATGAGGGTTTATTAGCTCTGTTGAAATAGCTGCTGTTAGTATAGTTTTTATTATCCACTCATTTGCAACAAGACTGAGACCAGTGATACATGTGATGCAACAGCCTGGAAGCTTACTTATAGGAAATGTGGGACAGTTTCTGATGTTTTCATGCCTGGAGTGAGCACCAGAGGTGCCACGGCCCTTGGGCCATTGATAGTAGTATTGTCCTGTTTGATTTAGGAAGAAATCTGCTTGCCTAGCCTGACCTCCTGAATGGAGAGACACATTCAGCTCCTGTTGAATGGTCAAAAGAGTGGTTTTGGTTTATTTTCTTACCCTGGCTGTGCTGATTAGACATAAGGCTGCCCAACAGATTCCCCTAGACAGTCCTGGCTGCATGACATAAACAATTTATTACCATTTGCTTGCTCCTTTCTCTACCCTTGCACCACTATTTCTCTGTCTCAGTCTTCTAGTCATTAACCTGCACCATATGCCTTTTCTTCTAGTGTCCTAATTTTAAGACATTCATGTCCAAATTTAGTATTTCTGTTATCATTAACATAGTAAGCTTGGCCTGATATAGTGTTGGTATAATTACACAGGCATTGTTGGCCTTGCAATCTTTTGTTAACCCAAAGGTCCCCAGTGTCCCTCTGATTTCCTGTGAAGTTTGGATGTTTCTCACATAACTGCCTCTTAGTCACCCAAAGGTTGTTTAAATTCAGACCACTCTAGAGCAATTCCTGTAAATTTTGTCAGCATCTGTTGCATCCAAGGACTTCTCATGTTGAGTTCATCAAGTTAGTTTTCACATCCTGTCCAGCTCAGCCTTGCTGAGGCCCAGTCCTGGCACCTTCCTGCAGCCCACTGGAGATGTTCTCCTCCTGTCTTTTGTGTCATTTTTTTTCCCACTTGGCATACTTTCCTCATTCCAAATTCTGTTTCCTTCCCTACTTTTCACTTTCTTTCCATTCTGAAAAAAAATATATTTCCATAAATAGCAATAAGTAAAACCTTTAAGTCAGTAATATGCTCTTAACCTATGTCTGGCTGTAACTGCTGGAAGAGAGTGAGTCAGAAATCTGGAGAACCCTGCATGAGCTGTGACTGGTACCCTGCATGTAGCTCATCAGTTTTCCTCAGATAAGTGCTTCTAGCATTCTTAAAACCTGAGCTAGGGCTTGATTCCTTGTTCCTGGAATGCTGGGCCTGCACTCAGTCATAACTTCTCATTCCATACACATCACATATTTTAAAAAGTAGTCCACTTTTGGGCAGAAGCATCTCCCAGCTTTTTGTTAGAGTGCTTGCATGTATCATTCCTTTCCCTTGTAACATTGTGCTATTTTATACAATTTTTATTAATGTTGCAAAATGTCTTTTAAATTTTAGAAGTTTGTTTTATAAAATTAACACAAAAACAGGCTTTCTCCTCTTAAAATAGGAACTAGTACATATACACGTGTGTGTGCCTGCTTGTGCCCATGTGCAGCTTCTCATGCCCTTTTCTACTCAACAACAACAAAACTCTACCTTCAGAGCTATGTAGCCAACTGAGCAGATAGAAGATGGATTGTACTTTTACTACTAAGATATCATTTGCCAGTTGGGTGTATTCAACACACACTGTAAGCTGAGGACACATTTTTCACTTCATTGCAGAACTCAATTTTGAATAGGCTTTTTACAATAGAGCTGACTTCTAATTTACACAGTACTGATGTATTATCCTTATGATAAGATTCCAGTGAACTAGAAATAACTGTTATTACATTTCTGCTTTTCATCTCCCACATTATCTCCAATTCTTATCACTGCTGATAATAGCTGTTAAATATTTTCTGTATTTTCAGTGTGATAAAGATTTCTACCTTTCTTTGCTTTTGCCTCTTCCGGTCTTCTCACATACATTTCAATAATTGTAATGTTTGAAAAATATTGTAGTGCTTTTTTATTTCTTGTTTTCTACATCTTTGTGTCTTATGCAGATAAAATTTATCTCTTGCTGCACATTACTGCCAGCTTTCTAATGTAGTAATTTATACGCATCTCCAGACAGTTAGATGCATCAACTGAAAAGTGATTTACAGCTAATGAGGCCAGGTCACATATTTTATTGTCAGGATTTACACTTTCCCTGTCGACTGTCTGTGCCTTAACATATCTTATGCAAATTACCTACTTTACACAGGCTCTTTCAGGCTCTTTTTCTACTGCTTCCTTTGTCAGGCCACTTGTAGTTCTCAATTTTATTCAATAATATTTTATAAAAGATACTTCATGCATTTTTTCCCCCATCTCTTCCTGCTTGGTTATTTCTTCCAGTTTAATGGCTTGTTGTCAGAAGTAGTATATTCCTCACATAATTTTAGTTTTGATCTCATAAGTCCATCTCTCATAGTCTCCTTTCATTACTCATTGTAACTTTTGACATCCTTCACAGATGTCATCTTTTCTTCTGGATACTTCCTTCCAACATAAAGTCATTTAAGGTCAGGGTTCACAGATAGCTAACTTCTCCCTGCTTCTCCTGTCAAATTCCCTTAAATACACTTTCATCAAGTCATTAATTCCAGTCATATGATATAACTGGCTGACAAGTAGCATCTCCTTAAGTTATCTTGAGCTTTACTCAGATTTACTGGATACTCTTTATCTTTGTTTCCTTATTGTGTATCTCTTCTCTTGAACTACCTAAAGCTGCCTACATCTGCACTGTCTGATGGCCCATACCTCTTTCATTTTTGCAATTTCTCTTTGTAATGCAAGGCACTGTTAAACCTAAATTCCAGCTCTTGCACTGAAGACAGTTTTCACTGAGAAATCATTGCTAAAGAAAATATGACTGCATATTTTCTATCCCCATAAAACATATGGAAAATATTCTTTTAACATTTAGCACATTTTCACCTAGCATTTAAATATTTGCAACAAAGAAGACTCAAGTAGATAAGATGAACAAACGAGGCCTTTCCTAAGCTCCTTTTTTTCCCTGTTATATCCACCCATTCTTTTTTCCATACAACTTATTTTAAATTCTAATAAAGAGCTAACCTTGAAAGATTCCAACTTACTTTGGTAAATTCCTGTCTGTGTGATCCTGCAGTATAATTTACCCAAGTGAACTGCTGATTTGCTCATTTGTTTGGTAAAGCTTTCCTTTCCTTGTTAACTTTGTCTGCTTTAAGATTGTTCTTTGCACCCTGAAACTTTGTCATCCCTTTTCTTCTTGAATCCTGTCACTACTTTAAAAATTCTCAATAGTTTTTTTTACTAATAATACTGTAAATGCTGTTTAGTTACATCCAGATCTCGGGGAAACAAAATGCAGACTTTAGTAATTAGTTGAAATATTTCAATTTATAGCAATATTTTTAATAATAAAATCTTTCTTGATACTATTCAGTGAAATTCATGTTTTCCTGATTGTTTGTGTAAGTTTTCTCAGCTGAAGATTTGTGTGCAAAACACTTAACTGATGATTCTAGAATCTCTTCAATCTCAGATAATTCTCTCAGTCCTTGAGCATCCTCATCTGTGATCTGTACTTTGTTTTGACTAACTGCATGCTATACATACCTTGTTTTTCTGTCCATTTTTCGAGGAAGTCCTTGTTTCCCTTTATTAAGAAATAAAATATATTTTTTCTTCAGTAATTACTGTATTCTAAACTCTCTGTTTCAGTCATCTACTCAGTTTTCCCTTTTCCTTTACAAAGAAATTTTTGGTGGAATCATCATCATTATAAACAACGTTAGCAGCAAAGGGGAAGATTGTTCTCAATGTAATCTGGTATAACGTATTGACATTAAGTATGCCTTTCTTCAAAAAAACTTTATTCTTCAAATTTGATTTTGAGATGAAAGCTCAGTGGTAAGGACACCATAAGTCAATATTTTATTAACAATGATAAAGACTCCAAATTATTTACTAAACAATAATTATATCAAGCTTATATGTAAAATGCCTTTTGTCATCGCTAATAATCACAGTAAATACACATAAAAGGTGATCTTTTTGTCAGTGCTATTTAAAAATAGACACACAAAAGTCAGGGATTTTTTAAAATGTAAGTAAAGGCACAGGAAATCTTTTCAGGCTCTGCACATAGAAAAACTTCTCTGCTAGCCTTGCACCTGCCAAAGTAAAGGCCAGACTGCCATCCTACTGTAGTGAGTACACAAAAATACTGCATGACCTGCTAACATGGCTGACTGCCTTTGCTTACCTAGGCAAGAAGCCTTAGATAAAATTACATTCTATTGGGTTGTTGCATTTTCTCACCAAGGTTCCCACCCTCTACAGCCAAATCTCAGAGCTGGACAAGGCCCCTCATCAGCTTTCCATGTCTATGTTGCAAAATAATACCTCTGATGGCAAGGAAAGGAGTCATAATTTTGGCACCTAGATAAGAGCACGTGATGCTTGGCACTTCAGGATGTGATGAGGTACACATAATTGAACACAAAACCTCTTAGTAGTGTAACAACTGACTCACAGTTTGCTGACTGCTGTTAATTATTGAACAATCCCAACTTGTCTGACAAAAAACCTACCCTATGTCTCCTCAACAGCTTGCCCTAGATGACTAATAGCAGCTGCTTTTGAAAGAGGTCCAGGAATGTCTTTGTACTGCCTTTGCTTTTCCTCAACTCTAGCCAAGCTTTTATGTACCAAGAACCCTGAAACTCTGAGCCAAAACCTCTCTCTCGGTACTTCTTTCATAAACAAGTTCTCTGTTAGATTTAAAATACAGCTGATGCTGAAATATGCAAAAAAGAAGCTTGAACAGAAAGATTCTTTGATTAGAAATTCTCTAAGCCTCTTTAAATATGGCTTCTTCATTATTAGCATTAGGGCAAATAACATAGAGAGCAAGGGAAAAATACAAAATGTAATCCTATTTGATGAACAACATGAAGTAACAGTCTTTAAATTCAGATGTAAGTAACAAAAAGGTGTTTTGTCCACAATATATTGATTCCTGTAACTCTCTTAGTATCTGTAGGAACCTGAGAAACTGAGTAGATACTACTCTCTGACCTGAATTTTTACAAGTGATACAGTTGTATATAGTCTTTCTTCTTAGAAGATTTTTCTTTTGAAATATGCAGTTAGTTTTGGCAACTAAAAAAAAAAAGTCAGCTTTATAAGATCAGCTAGAACTGGAACAGAAGCCACAGTAAAAGTTCATTTTCTGAATAGGTATCTGTTTTATTTCTTTATTGCAAATGTTACTATTTGTGAGATTCATAAAAGCAGAGAAGGATTACTCCTTGACCAGCAGTGCCCTTACACACCACTGTCTGAATAGTTTAATTTCTCATAGGATGTTTGAGTACAGGCCTTATTTATAATAAGCAGAAAACTAAACCCTGTGCTTTTATTCATGTTTCACACCAATCTCTTCTCTTAAATCTTCTTCTTGATTCCACATCAGAGAATGTATCATCAACTCAGCTCCCATGGAGGAATTCTCCCATGGAGGAACGTGGATTAGTTGTTTCATACAGTTTAGAAGAATTAGAGATGCCAAGATGGAATGAAAATGACCAATGCATCAATCCACCTAGTGCAAGTCAATGACAATTGCTGATGATTTTCAGGTTATTTTTTGTTTGTTTGTTTGTTTTCTTTCCTCTAGGCATTTTCAATACTGTCACTTTGGATTTGGACTTACAGAGTCAGATCTTGTGGAAACCATCTCAAAGTTTCCTTCCAAGAATTGAGTACTGTTCATTCTTTTTCTTTACAAAAGAAAGATGGTTCCGTCACTCATTTTCTGTATTAAAATATAATAATTCAGGGCATTTTGAAAATAAAAGAAAATTCAGTGCAGTCAGCATACTGCAAGATCTTTGTATGGCAACTTGAACAACCACCAAAATCTTCTATTGGTTACAACCAAGATTATCTGCATCTATCCTGAAGATGTGTAAGTGTTCTAAAACTTTATTTGTTTTAAAATTGTCATTATCTTAGTGAGAAAATTAGAATTAAATTTGCTATGTAGAACATTTGACTAAAATTTTATTGCTTATTGGCATTGCAAAATGTTCTTCATATTTATTTGTTAAATAAAGTATCTTTATCACTAGCTATTAATGGATTTTACTAACTGGTGAGCTGTAACCAGTGTCAGAAAGACTATGAAGAGAAAAGAAATGTCAAACAGCTATACTGTGATTTATGTATAAGAGTTGTGTTTACACCAGCATTTCCAAGAACAAGATTTCTCTTGTTTTTTTCAAGTAGAATTCAGACAGTCTACTTGAGCTCTTAAAACTGTACTACATTTTGATTATTATTTTCACCACAGTTCTTTAATTTTCATTGGAGTGCAACTGTTAGACAAATATTAACAGGTACACATACCTGTGAGACAGTTGTAGGGAAAAGGGCCTAAAATTACAGACTGTGAGCTAGACACTTTCCCCTGAGCCATGTACCTTTTTCCATTCAATTTTTTGCACATAAAATAAGAATGTTACCTGCAAGCAAGAAGTTTGTAGTTTTGCAAGAAGCATTTTGCAAAGTATTTTCTCTTAAACCTCTATATACTCTGTTTTGATGACTATGAACACAGACAAAAAACAAGCACACTAAATAAGTTTCTCTTTCTGCTACTCCTTCTGGTAGAAGCACCAATTAAGAGACAAGTCCAAACCAGCTCTGGCTTTATTTTTTCAAAATTCAACTAGTTATGTTGAGGTTTTGAGACATGCAAACCCAAATCTTATTAATTATTAATTTGTCTTGGCACAATTACCTTCAGTATGATAGGTTTGAACAAAGCTAAATGTAACGGGATTTTTGTTAGTTGGTTGCCTTAATATCTTTTGTTTTCTGTAATCCTTAATATCCCGTTTTCTGTATGACAGTTTCCTCTGCAACCTCAGATTCTCTTCCCGTGTAGCCTTCTAGTCCTACCTCTTTCTTCATCTTCCTTTCCTACAAACTTCCTGATCATGCTGTTGAAATAATAGTCCTCACAAGCGATGCGCTTTTTACAGTGTAAAAGAATACATTGTGTGTGTATTTCTCATGCATTTTATCTATAACTTGTCTATTCCACCAGGCCACTGTAAGTCTTCCCCAGATTTGTTCACCAAGAATATAGTATGTCTGCTATTGTGTGTACTAAAAATAATGATAATTTAGCACCGACTGCCAGTGGCTGTTGGACTTTAGGAGCTGGAATAGGTCATTCTGCTTAGTATTGTGTTTGGGTCCTCAGACAATATTTATTATTAATAATACTAGTTGAAGAAAGCATTTTCATTAATGTTTTTCATAACTATTGGAAAACCTAGGAAGACCAGGGATGAAATTTGAAAACATAAAATTTGATTTTACAGACTTAAGCTCTAAGATGTACACTGTTTACAAAAATAAACTATGATGACTTCAAAATAATTTCCATACTTCTTTTTTCTCTTTTCTTCCTTTGGGTATCCAGTCTCTAATCTTAGTAGTCTCTTTGGTTTTATGTCACCACAACTGGTGCTTTAAAGGCCAATAAAGTTACTGGGAGATGGTTCAGTGACTAAAAGCACTGTAGTTATCTTACAAAATGAATCTGTAAAATGAACCTGAACTTTTCCAAATACCTTATTAAAACTGCTCTATAGATTAGAGGCTGTGTGAACCATTATAAGGGAACAGTTACATCAAGGCCTGGACTGATGACTGAGCACCAGGTGAGCAGGATGACTGGCCCAGGAAGCACAAGTGGAAGCAATTCACCTGTTCTTACAACATGACTGAAAGGAGTGGGCCAACCTGTAAGTCTCACCACTCTCACCTGGGGAAGATCATGGAACAGATCCTCCTAGAAGCTATGCTAAAGCACATGGAAGGCAGGGAACTGATATGGAAGAACCAGCATGGCTTCACCAGGGGAAAATCCTGTTTGACCAATCTGGTGGCCTTTTATGATAGTATTGTTACGTGAATGGACAAGGGAAGGGTCATTGATATCATCTATCTCAACTTCAGTAAGGCCTTTGACACAGTACCTCACAACATCCTTCTCTCCATGTTGAAAAGATATGGATTTGATGGTTGGACTGTTTGATGGATGAAGAACTGGCTGCAGAATCGAGTCCAGAGCATGTCCACAGAATGGCCACAGAAATGATCCGTGGAATGGAACATTCTCCCTATGAGGACAGGCTTAGAGAGCTGGGGCTGTTCAGCCTGGAGAAGGCTGCAAGGTGACCTGATAGCAGCCTTTCAGTTTATAAAGGTGAGCTACAGGAAAGAAGGGGACAGACTCTTTAGCAGAGTCTGCTGTGATAGAACAAAGGGAAATGGCTTAAAGTTCAGGGAGGGTAGATGTAGATTAGATATAAGGAAAAAATCTTTTACAGTGAGGGTGGTAAGGCACTGGAACAGGTTGCCTAGTATTGTGGTTGATGCTCCATTCCTGGGGACATTCAAGGTGAGGCTGGATTAATTGCTCTGAGCAACCTGATCTAGCTGCGGTGTTCCTGTTCATTGCAGGGGAGTTGGACTAGATGCCTCTCAGAGGTCCTCTCCAACTCAGGGTTTTATGATTCTAGGTATCCACCCCTCTCTGGGTTCATTTAAGGGCTAGACTCTGAAGGGAGAGTGTCTCCCGGGTGAAGGGTACTTCCTTAGAAGGAGTGTTCTGTAGCCAGAAGACCCTTATCACCAGTTGGGCGAGCTTCTCCTATATGCGAATTATTGATATGCCTAACTGTACATTGCCTCGTTACAAAGAACCTATCAGAAGCACTTCCTCTGCTTCCAAGGACCAACAATCACTGCCCTTATGGTATGAATTTGATGCACATAGACTTCACAGGCTGTGAGGTGACAGCTGGTTTTATTTATTTATTTATTTATTTATTTATTTTCTCAGTGAGTTTAACGGGTTAAGCAGCACGTACCTAGAAGTGTAGTACACAGTAGGCATCTAGTTCTGAAAAAACAGATAAGCACATAGTCAGAAATATTTAGGTGCTAAAGAACTATGTAACGACCAGGAGCACATTGTTTGTTTTTTCAGTATGGGTAATATTGTCTCTGTTTAAGGCAATTTTCTATGTGCTATTTTTCTTCTGTATCCCATATCTGAAAGACTTCGTTTAATCAGTAGAATGCGTTGAGTTTATACTTTTTAAATATTGTCTCTTTTTTTAAACTAGAATACAGATCGGCACAAATAAAAAACAAACAACTTATTTGGTATGCCAATATGTAATGCAACTTATGTTGTTTTTGAACAAAATGAAAAAATACTTTTTTTTTTTTTTTTTTTTTTTTTTTTTCTCCAGAAGCTGGCAATTTTAGAGTAGGATGAATCACCTTGTAGAAAGTGTCTGTCTTTTGCAACTAGTTAGAGTAAATTTAAATGAAACTAGGTGCTGAGTTTCTGGAAGTCTAAGTAACATGTATCCCACTGTGTCTGTAAATGCAAAGTAAGCAAATCCAAATTCATTTTAATAACTGGCCAGTGAACAGGGATTTCACTGTTTTTACAATGGCCTGTGATTAACTGCTAGTGAAACTTGGGATCAGGTACAAATATTCCATGCAACACTTCCTCTCTCTCTTGTACAAATATGTTAACTCATTGATTCCTCATATGCTTGTATTGATTTTGTTCAATGTTGGGAATAAAAATGTCTTTCATCCACTGTTTTTCATGCAACACTTAGAAATGAGAAAATATTAAGATACTTTCTCATTTTTGTTTGCTGTAACCAATGTGAGTGGGAGAGGTCTGACAGGAAATGTCTGTCATCTGGGATTTATTACATTTAGATGCAAGAAACTGGGGTAGATCCATATTTTTAGATGTTTGTTTGAACTCTGAAGATAAACTAATAACTTTGTAAGGCTCGTGTGTCCTTATACATTTTAATGAGCAGGTCGTATAAACAATGTCAGTTGTCAGAAAATGAGTGAGTAGAACTTATGATATCTAAACCTAAGAATGAAGATGACTGAGACAGTTTCCATTAAAGATGGAAGACAGTTAACATACTCAGATAAAAGAAAAAAAATTAGCCATGTCTGCCACTGAAGTCAAGATTGCATGTCCAAACAGAAACTTATATATAAAAAATGTGCAAGAGAATTCTCTTATAGACCCTAGATGGATTTCACAGGCTGGATCAGTTCAGGATCCATGATTTGAAGAAAAAAACAAAACAAAACAAACAACACGCTTCAAAATACACAAAAACAGTGAACAGAATACTAATGCGTAGGAAAATAATGAAAGAACAGGTATAACCTTCATCTAAAGTAACTGAATTGGCTTTTATGTCATCAGAAACAAGGCAACCAGGGTAACTGAGATGCAAACTAGTTCTGTGGAATATTGAAAGGCATTTAAATAAGAAAAAGCTGTTACCAGGCATAGTCAACATGGGTTCATGAAGGCAAAGTCCTGCTGTAGTAATTTGATCTCCTTTTGTGATAATATCACTCACTTGGAGGACAAAGGGAAAGTGGTGGATGTAGTCTTTCTGGATTTCAGTAAGGCCTTTAGTACCATCCCTTATCTCATCTTTCTGGAGAAGAGATCAATCTGTGAGATGAACAGGTACTTACTATGCTGGATCATGAACTGGCTTGATGGTAGTCCAAAGTGACACCTCAAAGGGTCCTAGTAACTGGGACTATATCGGGCTGGCAGATGGTAGCTTACAGCAGTGTTCCCCACTGCTCAATGATATACTTGTCCTTGATGATAGGAATGATCTTCAATGAAGGCACATATCTGTTTGCACAGTTAATTCAGGATGCATGAATTGTCCCCACAGGACTGCAGGTTGCCTTAAAACCACAGCTGGTAAAAGCATATAATATCTTTGTTGAAAAACATGTCACATCTCCTCAGTGAACAGAACTGATGAAGTTTGGAGAAGCCCCTCCTCTTCCTGTTTGTACATTTTATAGGTTACTTCTTTCTGAATATGACATCTTAGAATTAACAAAGCCTTCCCTTCCTCAGCCTATCAGGGGGATAGACAAGAGCAGTTGACACTGTTCTTGCATCCTTTTCTCTATTTATCTCTTTTCTTACTCTCTAAAATCGGCATACTATCTCAGATATGATTCTGACCATAATCTAGAAGTCAGAGGCATCTACAGACTTAGCACTGGCACTTCTGGACCAGCAGATCTCCTTCCTCATCCAGCCTCAGCGTGACTGCTAAGCACTGTCCTCAGAGCTCTGGCCTGGGAGCAGAGGGCAGAGCAATGCCTAGGTAGCTGGTTTTAATCCATAGTTAGGATTTCAGATCTAAAATTTAGGGGTGTGGGGAAAGAAGGAAAGGCAATCTAATGAAGAAAGGGGCTCAGGGGACTTGATCAGCTTTGCTGAAACTTAGAGGATGAGACCCTTTGATGAATGAGCAACATCATCCAGGTAAAAAAAGAAATCAGCAACAAAAAAACATGATATTCACTCCCCCAGCTGAAGATCTGGTCTGCAATATACTTCCCATCTCTTCCCTTTTTAAAGTTTATTGAATTAAACTCACTTGTGTTATATCTAGAGGAGAGAACATTACATTTCTTCTTCTTTCTGCTTAATTTAACAGAACAAATGTAGGAGTTTTCTTCTTTGTGATGTCATGGTCTCAGTGATATCCTACTAGGAGTCTGTTCTACAGCCTGATGGTATGAACTTTGGATAATTCCTGTCTGAAACCAGCTGGTACGTTTGGCCTTGCTACTGACCTATCTGTTTGAAGTGCGTGCATATTAGCTGAGGCCAAACTCTTATTTGCAGTGAATAAGCACAGCTCAGAGAAATC